>PTRB01000147.1:0-75906 GCA_025094155.1 Lichtheimia hyalospora FSU 10163
GTTCTATAAAGAGCTTGCTGAAGGCAATTTCAGGTATGTTTGTGTAACGGAAAGCATGGATCATGAGTGTGATCTGACCCTGGTTTTCTTGACACAAGATTCATGCACGTGCGATTGCGCCAGTTTTCAGAGCCCATTACATTTTCAAGGGGTGAATGTCAGGAACATAAACAAGCAAACCAAAAACTGGATACTTTATTAGCCTACCAACGCAAAATTGTCAACAAGGAGTTGCCATTGCATCGTAAGTTTCAAAGGACCATGTTTATTTGAACAAAGAATAACGATAGGAACCCTTATAGTGGCGAATGAGAGTTTCTCCTACTTTGGTTCCATCTTGAGCTACTTGATCGTTGCAATGCCTATCTTTGCTGGTGCATTTGCTGGTAAAGATCCATCCGAGATGAGCGAGATTATTTCAAAGGTAATGCATACAATTTAATGATATTATCAGCATCGAGAAAGAATTCATACTTGGCCCATAATCTTGTAGAACTCGTTCTTCTCCATGTACTTGATCTTCAAGTTTAGTAACGTCATTGAGCAATCGAGCAAGCTTTCGGATCTGGCAGGTTATACGGCGCGTATAGGCGAATTGCTTGAAGTGATCGATGATATAGAGGATGAGCTTGGTCATGTCACAATAGGTCATTCACAACAGCAGCAACCCGTGAGTTCAAGGTACACTCATCATGCAGGTGGTTTTTATTACAAACATGTGATATTGATGGTATCTTTAATAGCGACTGCATTGAATTCCAAGACGTGGAACTTTCATCACCCAGCGGCAAGACTTTGGTGTCAAATTTCAATCTCTCCATCAACCCTATGGATCGTGTCGTTCTTGTTGGGCCCAATGGTAGATATTTCACTTGCTGCATATATATTATACATTGTGTTGATCAACTATTATATAGGAAGTGGTAAATCGTCTTTGCTCCGTGCCTTAGCTGGACTATTTCATTGCTCATCAGGTATGTTATTGGGTGTTTCTCGCTTTGTCAAATGACGCTCACACTTTTTATTATTATTATTCAGGACGCATTCTCAAGCCCCCTGGAATATCCTCAAATGACATAATGTTTTTACCACAAACACCCTATCTTGTGCATGGTTCGCTCCGTGATCAGATTGTTTATCCCCCATCCTCCACAACAACAACAACCGGTATGTTTACCAGCTTGATCATGTTGATAATGTTCCCTGACTTTTAAAATTTCACCAGTTTCTGATGATCAAATACGAGAATTACTTGAGCTGCTGCAATTGAGCCACTTGGAGCAAGTAGTCACTTCATTCGATACACATTACGGAGAAGAGTGGCAAAAGATGCTCTCTCCTGGCGAACAGCAACGTCTCACTTTTGCAAGAGTTTTTTATCGACTGCCACGATTTGCAGGTATGTTTTTGGGACTGAATTCCAACATTGTATTATTGAATTGACATAATCTATCTGTGATCAATAGCGCTTGATGAAGCTACTAGTGCCATGGATACCGATACTGAAGCGCACATGTATAATACACTTATCAGCAAAGGCATTACACTTATTAGCATCAGTCATCATCCGGACATGATTGCATATCATAATAAGATAGTTAAACTAGATGGTCGAGGGGGATATACTGTAGAGAATTCTTGAAAAAATAGACATAAATGATCATTATAACACCAAGGCGGGAGAAACAATTGATTGTGTGATTTGTGCAGCCAAGGATACTGGATTTGGAAATAACATGCGAGCGCACTGCATTAGCGATGGGAACACAAAAAATAAAATCAGTCGATCAATGCCAATGTATGATTTGTTACTTGTATTAACATGTGCATGATGACATACTGGCACTGTACCAGGATGGGGAATAGTACTGTCAATCAATCAGCACATGTTGTCGATCATAGCTTATGGGGAAGACAATGATGATGAATCGTGCAACACGACATTGGTTACGTAGTTGAAATGTGAAGGATACCTTTAAGCAGCATGATCACAACCATAAGACATGTGGGTAGAACAATAGCCTGAGGAAAAAGTATCTTTATTTGATCGACAGTTACCCGTCAGATATATCATCAGCACACACTCACGCAATCTTTGTGCTTCCACTTTCCACTCCTTTCTCATAGACAACCTCCTTATTCTTTGTATCTTTTAAAGAGCTGCTTCCCCTCGTTTTTTTCTATCCCTATTCCCCTCTATTATACACACACACATACGGTTATATATAAACTCATAACAAGAAATGCATATAACGAGACCCACACAAAGAAACCAAAACACTTTCATCAAGGTCAGTACACACTCCCCTATCCTATTCGTTATTTTCTACCACCGCTCACATTATGCAAAACGTAGTCGACTGCAATGCAAAAGTCGAAATCAGAACCCAATCGTGGCAACCGATCGAATTTCAGTGTTTCATCCTCTGCTCATCCTAAACGCAAGTCGACAGGGAACCTGACGAGAACGGCTTCATTTTATCAATCGACTAGTGGCAACAAAGTAAGTCGAGAAATATTACAAGATTGAACATTTTCTAAATGTGTTGCATTGCATAGGATATCTGGCGCCCGCCCGGTTGCTGTGAGATTCCTGACATTCTTGGCAACGCGTATCTAAGACCATCACCTGCTGTTGCTTTCCATTTACGACCACGTGATCCTTCAAAGCAAATTACAAAGGTAAATAATGACTCATATGTCCATATTGAGGGGACAATGAATTCTAAAGCGTCACTCTGTACAGCGACCATGGTATCCTCCCAGTCCATATTTTGAGATTCCTCAATTGTCATCACTATCCCAAAGTGGTACTGGGAACAAGTTTGAGATCAAACTACGAAAGCTATTGCCCAAGACACCTGTTCGATCATCCGATCCTCGACTCAGATATACCGATTTTGAAGAAATAGGCACAGGGTAAATATCACTCACAACAAAGTTATCATTATTATCAATTAACCCACTATGACTAGTGTCAATGGTGCAGTGATACGTGCCGTGTACCGGAATCAAAAAAACAAATCAACGGTTGCCATCAAACGTTGCAGGCTTATTTCTGATTGTGAATATCGCGCAGCCCTTGTGCGTGAACTCAAGATCATGGCTAGTGGACACAAAAACATCATCAGATTACGTGAAGTCACTCTATGTCGTGATGATATTTGGATTGCTATGGATTTAATGCGTTGTTCAGTATTTGCCATCCTTCGTCAACGAGGAATCCCCGAAGAGTACACAATTTATATTGCATGCGAGACACTCAAAGCATTGATCTATCTCCACAACAAAGGATTTCTGCATCGCGATATAAAGTGTGAAAATTTATTACTAGGTTGGAACGGTGAAGTGAAACTGGGTAAGTAAAAGCGATGCTAGCTTCTATCTTTATGCTGATGATGTTTGTTTTTTTAGCCGATTTTGGATTGGCTGCACGTCTCGCCCATGGCAATAGAGATCGACTTGGTACAACAAAATGGATGGCTCCTGAAGTGATCCGGGAAGAAATTTATGACGAAAAGATTGATTTATGGTCGTTGGGTATCACCGTGATCGAGATGATGGATCGAGTACCACCCCATTACCTTGTCAAGGACGAAGAAGAGCTTTTCGATATTATTGCTACAGAACCTGGTCCAACATTCACGTATAGTTACCCATCCATGTATATGCGTGGATTGGTAGCTTGGTTATTGGACGAAGAACCCACTTCAAGACCTTCAGCTAAAGATGTCCTAGTGGTAAGGAACAATCAAGGACAATAATCCATCATAGATGATAGATCATTGACTCTAATGGAACTCATAGGAAATCGATGTTCATGTTAAAAGCAACCTTTTACCGTGTGCTTCGCCGGTCGAGCTCACTCGCTTCCTGAATCAAGTTCTATCACAAGAAGCCTAAGCAAGAATGACAGCAGCTTCATTTTCTGTGCTACTCCACTATTATGCAACACCAATCTGCTCCACTTTCCGATGGGTATCTGCTATGCATCCCTATACTTTCATGTTATTATGGCTTAAGGTTATTGACCTGCACGACGATCTTTGTCTTTATATATCTCATGTTGCATATCCCCAATTTCATTCGCACAGCTTTTCTTATTGTAGTCGTCATCAATGCTACCTTCTCCCTTATTCTCTTTTAATGTTCTCCCTATTATTGCTATGTTTTGTGCTGTGGTTGAATGTATATCATGTAACAAGGCGATGCCTAAATAAATAGCTTGAAAACAAACCAGTTGCACCATTGTAATAGTAGCATCAAGAGATGAAGTAAAGGAACAATCGTGTCGGCACATGACCAGGTATGGCGGTATGATACCACGCAGCATTCGAATGAAATCCAATGGATGCTTTGTCATAAGCGATGCGGTATGTACCATGGTACATTATCATTCCGATTTAAAGAGTACAGTGGATGATTTGTCGTTTTGTCATTATTTTCATGGTAAATTTTGGTTGTAGCTATGTGATGTTTTAATGAATTTCGAGCCAGAGATTAAAAGTGGCGTTGATGGCATGAACGATTCCATGACAACAGATGAATTCAGTCTCAGCCACGGCCATCATCAAAAGTGCGCTCGATCTCGGTGAAATAGACCGAGCTATATCTCTTTCTTGTTCTCCACACACACATACACACTTTATTCCAAATGGCTACCCCTGCAACTCGTACTCAAGTTTTATCTTTGTATCGAAACTTTCTACGTTACGGAAACAAGTTTTCCTCATACAACTTCCGCGATTACGCTGTTCGACGTTCCAGAGACGCATTCCGTGCTAATGCCAACGAAGCCGATCCCGAAAAGATAGCAGCCATGATCAGCAAGGCCGAGAAGGAACTCGAGATTGTCAAACGTCAGGCACTTATTAGCACCTTGTATACCACTGGCGAGAAGCTTGTTGTTGAAACCACTGTTAAGCCTAGAGCTGCGTAAATACAAATTCCATGTACCATGTCATTGTAGCATTATTATCGACCCTTGATTATCTTTGTGTGAATGCTCTGGTGTTTATTGAATATGCATGTCTATGTCTATCAATCCATATTGTTGGTGTTTACTTGACATCTATCTCTTTGAGTGTATTCTGGACTTTCGCTTCCCAACGTGCCAATGCTTCTTTGGGGTCATGATTGCCAACATCCTTAAAGTAGTCAGTTGTAAAGACATGTTGTACATCCACTTTGCATAGATCATCATATAACTCTTGTAATTGGGAAAGGTTTTGTTCGTCATGGAGAATGTCTCGATAAAATGCCATATAGGTGCTGACATGCATGAGTTAGCAATCCAATGCTGCGACACATGTATCATTGTTGCCATGTTACCTCACTTTGCCTCGTAACCGCCCGAATGCTTTACCCAATTCGATCCCTTCACTGTATCCTCGATCAAAGCCTTGTTGCATTAACACCTCCTTGCCTTCTGTGATCCCCTCTTTATATCCTTCCTATTTGTCAGAATAAGTTACCATACTGCAACAACCGCGATCAAGCTATAGATCCCTACATTTCCATGGTTGGTGTTTAGTTTCTCCCATTCCCGCTTTGCAATATCACGATCGTATGTGACATCGTCCTCATCACTAGACGCCCAAATATCGTCAAGGTTTTGGCTCATGAGTAATCAAGTTGAAAGAAGTCTGAGATAGTAGTTCTAGTTCGGATTAACTTGGACACTCAGAAAGGGAATCCACTCAATCTTACACATAAAACTGTCACAAGACCAGAGAGTTTGGGTTTTGCTATCTGCATCATATCCAAATGACCAGTGTCGAATAGTTTTGATCGTTGATACCTATGTGCTGATCATGGCAAGTCTCTTTGTAATTGTAATGAGTTTATTATGTAGAACAATGAGCGACTGATGATCATAAAGATACGTGGTTGTTGCAGTAGCAAATTGATACCTGCCTTGATTACAATTGTGGATTTTCATTTCCATTGTTTGGTTAAAAAGCAAGGTGTTTATTGTTCAATCGATCAAGAAGGCGACCAACTGTCATTGATAAGGATCACAGAAGGGTTGCTAGGATTAAAGGAGTTTTTCATTATCTTCATCAAGTCATGTACATGGCTGCGTGACGAGTGTATAATGGAATGGTAGTAAAAATCATGCAGCTAGATTGGCATTTGCCATACTTTTCTCTCCTCTCTCTCTCTCTCTCTCTCTCTCTCTCTCTCAAGTCAATACTGTATATTTGAATTCACTTTCTATTGAATGACAACCAGCCACAAACGCTTTATCTCAAGACGTGAATACAAGCAATGCGTTAGGTGAGGATGACTATGGTGAAGGTGTGAAGAATGGTTTCTCGAGATTCTAAACTAGGTCACCTCTTCCTGTTTTAGAATCACCTTTATTCGCCATCCATTCCATGAGTAACGACTTTGATCAAGAACCACCTAGTTACAACCATGCGTTGCAAGCATCCTTAGAACCTGACAATCAAGTGAATGCTCTTGGTCGTTTTCGAGATGCCACTATAGCGTCTTTTGAGCGTGGTGAACTCTTTATCCAAGCTTTCCGTTCTCAACTTGACCTGCCAGCACCGGATGCCCTTGTTCAGCAGATACAAGAGCACGGCCTATCTCAAGTATTGCATTTGGATCAAGACACCCACAAAAACCAGCTCTTCAGGCACCCCTTGGCAACCCACTATACACCATTTCAGATGATGGATGATAGCAACACTGTTCGTTTCTGGCCAACTTTAACCACAACACATGCACCATTGAATGACGATACAGTGGATTGGGATGTGACATTACAAGCAAGTCATCCATATCTTGCGAGTTATGCAAAACTTCATTATTTCGAAATGAGAGTAGAGGATTCACAACCCGAGACAGTGCTTTCTATTGGTATGACAACTCGACCTTATCCGCTGTTCCGTATGCCAGGTTGGAATCGATATTCAGTGGGATATCATAGCGATGATGGATGCAAGTTTTTGGACGATGCGACAGGTGGACAGGACTATGGACCTTCTTGGGGAAAGGGTGATACGGTGGGATGTGGTTATGAACCTGAAACTGGTCATGTATTCTTTACGTTGAATGGTTATATGGTGGGAACAGCGTTTTCCAGTGCAGCAAGAAACGCCTATTATGCCAGTATCGCTGCTGATGGTCCTGCTACAGTACATGTCAACTTTGGCAAAGAACCGTTTCTATATCCTATTGGTCCAGAATGGAAACCTTAGCACAAACTATATGTAATAGTATCTCATTTCGCTTGAATAAATTCCTGTATCAATCATTTTTATCATATGCAATCCCATTCCCGTAGAAAACTTAATCACCACTACATAGCGTCTTCACATGTTTATATAAAGATTGAGCTCTCTAATGACGTCTCCAGTTAAAAACTTGGATATGCTACAACCAAACAATAGTACACGATAACCAGATCATTGTGATTTTACACATTAATATAATGAAAGCAATTTTCTTCATACAGCAGGATATGGTGAAGAGCTACTAGTCAAGTGTGTGTTGTGTGTTGTGAATGTTGTATAATGAGGATGGATATGAATGTGATCGTGCGTGCGTTCTAAGACATCGGCAATCCGAGAACTGATGTGAAATGTTGGGTGGGGTAACCAAGGATGGATTAAGAGTGTCAAATGATTCAACAATGCCACGCTTCTTAGTGTTAACATAGGTTGTCATTGTCATTGTTGCTTTCTCGTTTTTTGCCTTTGCTTTGCCGTGACGACTCTTGATCGTTATCATCATCATCATCACGATCTCGTTTGCTTCCAAGTGTTTCAGTTGGAGTACTGGTACTTGCAGTAGATGATGAAGGTTGTGTTCTTTCACTCGTATTGTTGCTACGTGTTGTTGTAGGTCGTGTAGTAGTTGTTGTACCGGATGAATTGGATCGAGGACGAAAAGGTGAAGGAGGTGCTGCTCCACTGGTTCTTGTTCGTGCACCACGACTACGTGGACTAACTTCAGCAGCAGCCAGTACTGATCCTAAAAAGTGACTAATGAGACTCATCCCTTGAACAATACGAGCGGTACGCAGCATGCGTCGATCCATGCCACCATTTGTGTTATTTTCCTAAAAAGACAAATTGACAATGAATACCATGCGTGCTCATTTTACTTTTTTAAATACCTGTTGATCTGCTGTTCTCAAGTTTTGTGATACTTCTTGCAATCGAGGAACTGTATCACTCATCAAATTGGCTAGCTCATCCAGTACCATTCCCACAGCAGCCGATTGACTCGTGCCATGACGTTGCAATAGTGCATGGATCTCATCCGATTGGTCTGAAGGAGCCGTTGCACTTGTAAATATTCCAGGGACACCTGATTGTACGATATTTAGCCTTGAATAACATCCATGTTTCTATTCTCACTTTGATCTGTGGGCGCCTCCAATATCGTTCGCACGTTACGGATACAGCTCATTGTGCGCATCAATCGTACTTCCACCGATGCCTAAAGTGTCATGGTTGAATACATTGACTTGGATATCCCAATTGCATGTAATTATCATCATACCGGTAATTGAGTATTCGAAGTAGTGGTAGTAGTGGATCGTGTGCCTGATGGTGATGAAGATACAGGTGAGAATCCAAGATCGGCTAAAGGATTTCTTGATCTCAAATTAAAGTCAAAGGATGATGGGCGACCAGGGAGACTGAAACTGAAACTTGGTAGAGATTGATTCGTCGTATCTTGGGAATGAGATGTGTTCTAGATAGAAATTAATAATCCATTGATGATCCGTTCTTTACACGTACCGGTTGTCTAGTGTTATCGGATGGTGTACGAGCTTCAGATTCGGAGAACAGGGGTGATGAGAAACTACCTAACAATGAAGACAATGGCTAAAGAAACAAAAAAAGGAGGAGGATGTTTGAGTAAGTGTGTATTGACTCATCCATTTGACTTACCGATGAAGAGCGTTCACCAACATCCAATGTAATAAGTGTGTATCCTTCAATTAATGGACTACGAGAACCTGGAAAGCGAGGTAGGGGCATGCCACGAGCAAATGATCTTCGGTTGGTTTGTGGTCGAGGTTCATCTTGAACGAAAAGACAATCAATATAGGAAACAAGAATGATATTAAAGAACAACACCTACCGTTTTGTGGATTTCGTGGTACATCAGGTGGCCGTACGACCAGATGAACAACCTTGCCAGTATCCAAATTCGCTATCCAAAGTTGCCAACAATCAATATCCATTCTTCTTCGTTAGATCATTATCTGCAAGACCACTTTCGGAGCGTGATAACATAATCGAATGTAGCCAACGCAGTATACGAATAGGAATGTAGATAAAGAGATAAACTTGAAAGCAACATTTACCGTATTCAGTCAAGCTTTGTCCATCCTTCATCATTTTGCCTTGGAAAATGAGTCGTTGTCGGTTGCTTTCGATTTGAAACGCGCCTTGGACAGCATGCTTAAGGTCAAGCACCGAAGCATCTCGGGAAATGGTTACTGGCTTTGTCTGATGTTCCAATGTACGGATGCTCAATTCCATAACGGCTGAATTGGATTGCGTAGATGACATGTTGGACGATTCGGCGGGGCTATCTTTAGCGGAAGACATGATATGAAAAAGAAAAAGTGCGAAGAAAGCTGCAGTGTCTCAATGCATCAAAGGGCTCGTGACTGCAAGAGGGATTTCACCCCATATGGTATCGTTGCCTGGTACTGCGTATATTATCATCATCAGCTGAGAGAGCAACCACGCTATAGCAACCAAGTGTTCAGTAAAAGAATAGCGTAATTTGATTGGAATCTTGCATTTCCACCGCTGGTATCACATAACCTGATCCATCATGCATATGCATCAACTCCTGTACATACCTACAATGAACATATAATAGAAATGAATTAAAATAGTACAACTTGTGATTGCCCAACATTCTACAATAAAGGATGCCTAGTAACCAATAAGAAATAATGCATCTGTACATGTCCAATCATCCCTCCTATTAGATATCTTAAAGTACATGTTGATCACGACCAGCTACAATGGGAGTGACCCAAATACATAGCATCTGTGTTAGCATGCTGGCGTATCTTGACATGATAGAAAATAATCTTGCTTGAGCTATCAATGTGTCAAGAACTCAATTCTCACGATGAATGACAATGAGAATGGATGATGGACGCATTTGGTGCCTTCATGCAGTATAAAAATAATCGAAAGAAGCGCAGTCGAATCAATAATACACGATGGTTGGGTTGGTTTGAACCATCCAAGTATCAAATCGTAATACAATATTAGTCAGTACATGGCATTGCTGGTTAATAGGGAAAAAAAAAAAGAGGAATGGAACCTTGAACGGCTTAATGACAAGTCATAAACAAACCACGGGATCTCATTTGCTAAATGTTTCCAGTCCTACAATTATCAATAGTATTTCATTAAGCTACTAGTATACAATGTTACACGTTGGTCTATCCGAGAAAATTCACGTCGGGCGATCGGACAATATCATAGGGATAAAACGGACATTTCTATCAGCTTGAGAATTGTCAACTATTACTGCTGCCATAATACATCAAAAGTCGCTCAAATATAAATACAGGATCTGCAGCTTTCAGGGGTATAGTATCACAGTTACTTTAAAAAATGAAATTACTTACCTGGGTTACAAGTCTGGCGGTTGTAGCCAGCTCAGTGTTGGCATATCCGTCCTCACATCAACGCACTTGCATGATTCCACCTTCCCATGGCGATGCTGCAGATAACATCCTCAATACCTTCAAAAAATGCAACAAGAACTCGCAGGTGGTATTTCATAAGAATCACGAATACTATGTCGAAAAGCCCATGAACATCACTGGTCTCGATAATGTACACATCTCAATCCAAGGCAATGTGACCTTTAGCGATAAAAATATGACATGGTGGCAAGAAAACATGTTTCTACTCGATTTCCAAAGTGCTGGTACCTGGTGGATTATAAGCGGCAAGGATATCCGTGTTGATGGTGGTGGCACAGTCAATGGCCAAGGTCAAGTTTGGTGGGATGCGGTGGTAAGTAATACTCGTGGCGTTTCTTTCCATGAGCATACTATATGTGTACTCATGATATGATGCATGACATGGACGTAAATGACAGGCAAAGGATCCGAGACCAGTGACCATGGTGTTTGACAAGGTGGACAATTTACATGTGTCCGACATTAACATTGTCCAAGCACCCTTCTGGCACGTGTTTGCACGCGATGTTAACCATGGCATGTTCACTGATTTGTATATCCATTCAAAGAGTAATTCATCAGTAAGTGTGTAATTTTACCCACCGAGAATGAAACTCTTGGCTCATGTGATTCTATACGTAGGCCAAGACACGAAACAGTGATTTCATTGACTTGTACCGCAGCAATGATGTGGTGGTTAAGGATAGCATCATTGTCAACAGTGATGACTGTGTTTCTTTCAAGCCGAATGCCACCAATATGTTGATCAAGAACCTTGATTGTACAGGGTCCCACGGCTTGTCAGTTGGCTCTCTTGGTCAATATGCAAACGAGGGTGAGATTGACGTTGTAAAGGATATCGTTGTGCAAGATATCACGTGCAAGGATTGTCAAAATGGTGCCCGGTAAGTTTCATGTTCATGATCATAACATACCACCATATTCATTGAGATGGATGGTGACTACACCATTAGTATCAAGACATGGCCTGGTGGAAAGGGTCTCGTGCAAAACATCACATTTGATCATCTTGAGGTGACCAATGCCGAGAATCCCATTGTAATCACAACTCGTAAGTTGAATAATGTGGATTACGTTACACAAGAATGGATTGGATATGTACTAATGCATGACGAGAACAGATTACTGCGATAATAACCAGATGGATTACTGCAATGGTTCGGATGACGAATCATTGTCCATAAAAGATGTCACCTTCAATGACATTTATGGATCGGTGAGCGGTGAAAAGGGCAATCCCATTATCAATATGAATTGTTCTATCAACTCCCCTTGTTCGGGCATTACTCTCACTGACATTGACATAACGGCTGCTTCCAACACACCTGAGAATGTTTGTGATCATGTAACCAATGCTCAAGACATATCTTATTGTCCCCAGTACAAAGAGTCAGCATAGTCGTCGTAGCTTATATGTTTGAATGACAAGTAATATAATACAACAATCTCCATTTCCATTTAAGCTTGTGGTGGATAATGCGGTCATTATTTTGAAAATCGGTCATGCAAGGTTGTTTCGGAAACTGTAATTTGCTCGATTTGTTACAAAAATGCGCACATGGAACAATGCAATGTAAGAAGTTATGAAACTACTTGCAGCGAAACATGGATTTGAGATATCAGCAAAGGCATGTATGTGGCTGTGACCCATTTTGCCAAGTACGGGAACAAGCATTCCTATAGTAGCCACGCTGTCTAAGCCTACTAATAGGTCATCCCATTACCTGGAGTTGCATAGAGAAGCCTGCAGGTTAGTGTGTGTGTGTAGCCAGAGAAGCGATGATAATAATAATGCATCATGATGCTACTCTGCGAGTGGGTGATGGCAACTGAGGATTTCGGCAGACTCGGTTTACACGTGGCTAGAATCAATGAAGGAAAAAGAAAAAAATGTGTGAATGTATGTGTGTATAAAGTGGTAATTTATGTCATCCCAAGTCTGCAATGTATGGTCTGTATTGTTTTTGTCCTGCTGTAACAATATGTCATTTCAATCTTACTTTTTCACCATTCTCACAACTCAGTTTTACAAGCTTTTTCTTCCATTTTTGAATCACTCTTTCGCATTATCTAATGACTACATTCTCCTTGACTGACCAGTGGCATCGTTTCTCATCGCAAATGCGATCCAACTTGCAACGAAAAAGATCCACATCCTCTTCTAAATCATCCAAGTCAACCAAATCAGTACGCTTTAGGACTTATGAATCAATATATTACACGCACAGCTCGACGGAATATGATCGAACTGGTTCCTTAGGCTGTGAGGATACAATTGAAGCCGATGTTGATAGTACCATGTACCCTTCTATTCAAGGACAGTTTTTTATCATTGACACAAGTGATGTGGAAACTGATGAAACCGTGATGCGAAATACTAAACGCAATCGACAACGCGGCTTGGAAACGGTGGCAATACTGATTGCCCTGCGTAGCATGCGATAACGATGCATTAAAGTACATAGTTTATCCCTGTGGGATTTCCTCCCTTCAATTTGTACATGGTAGACCTGCGTTTTATTGTTATATTCCAATTGTATTGTAATAGTAAATGTTCATATACAGTATTCATATCATCCGTAATGTGGGTCCATGTTGATAGTAAAGTGTTGAAAGGCATTATAGATTTTCACACGGTGGAAAGAAATATGTGATGCAACGACACCGCCCTTGATCTCATTTTCATCTGCACGACGATTCTTGCATGAAATAATGACCAGAAATGCAGGAGTTGACCTTTAAAGTAATCAAGAGATGACATTATAATGACAATGTATCAGTGTGCAACCCAAAAGGAAGCATCATAGATGAGTAGTACGCATATCATTTGTGCACAGATCATCACCTGGCCAAGGGTACAAAGCATGGGGATAGCTGGCATAATGATGGGGGATTGGGCGTCATATGCTTGGTAGTCATGCAACCTCCCAGAAAAGTAGCTCTTTTTTCTTTATTATCACTATGGCACCACAGCCAGAAACACGTTCAATCAAGGTAGACTTTCCAGTTTATGGCCTTGATTTCACTGTGGACGATCGCATCATTGCTGTGGGTGGAGGAGGTGCATCAAGTCGTTCAGGTGTCAAGAACAAGATAGTAGGTTACGATCCTTTTTTATTCTTATGCTTGTCAACTCATCTCCAACGTCTTTAGATTTCATTTCGACCAGGCGATGGGGATCGCATTGACTTGGATCTACCTGGCGATCAAGATTGTCCAATGTCGGTTGCTTGTCATCCTACAGTATGTGTGACCAAGTTGAACACAACGAGGAGGTGTATAGCTAATACATGGATACATAGCTTCCATTGATTGCTGCCGGTATCAATGATAATGATACAGTGATTGAGAATGGCGAGAATCGTAGCTGCCGATTATTTGAGTTGGATCAATCAATGCAAGTAGTAGAATGGAGAGGGTGGTGTGTATAGAATACATGAAGCCAACCCTTTTTTGTAGTAATGCAATCAAAGCTACGGACACTGCATTTGCTAGCACAAGTCGAAACACAGAGGATTATCAGGTATATCATGCAACGAGATGAAAACGTGTGATTCATTGACGACATTCATAGAAAGTGACCCGATTTAGTCCCACTGGCAATCTACTGGTCACTGGATTCACTGATGGTCAGGTTACTGTACGACGACTGGAAGATCTCACACTCAAATTCCCTCCACTTCGATTCAATGGTGTGCAAGATGTTGATATTGATCCGGATGAAGCTCATTTGGCTGTGGCGACGCCTAAAGCATTGATGATATTGTCATTGAAGGATGGGACCATTGTTCAAGTGATTGAAAGTCCACGTTTGAATGGGCGCACTGAATGTGAATTTCGGTCATGCAGGTGTGTTCATTTGCATAACACGCGTTTACTATAGGCTAATCCAATGATGAACAGATATGCCAAAGCACCTGAAAACAAGTTGTATGCAGCAGTCAACCCTATTTCTCGTGGTCGTGGTTTCCTCTGTGCATGGGATCTAAGTCCAAATCCTCAACGACGTTATCCTATTACGAAACGAGCCAAAACGGCGAGTGTTTGCCGCAAAAGCATCACAAGCTTCAGCGTAAGGTACATGATACACTGGCAAACAAAGTTGATATCAGGATGCATTAACCGATGATTGCATGATAACATGCATATTTTAGTCCTTCAGGTGATTTTCTCGCATATGCTTCGACGGATTTGACTATTGGCGTGGTAGATGCAAGACTATTGAGAGTAAGGTTCGATGACGGCAGTGATAAGAAAGAATCTTATAATTCTTCATTATAGCCAGTACTCGTTATCAAACAAGCGCATGGGTTTGCCATTACAAGTCTATGCTTCAGTCGCGATGGAAAATGTTTAGCAAGTGCAGGAGCTGATACCCAATGTAGGATTATGATCCTTCCCGATTTATTACGCAAAGGTAAGAAAGAGCTTTTTTGTATGACTAGTGTAGATTAATTCTTTCAAGTAGAGTCCCAAGTTTTATCTGAATCCTTGTTTGCGTTACTCTGTGTGATGTTGCTATGGTTATTATCCCACATTATACAAGAAATGAAGCTTTTAGAATAGCAGATGCGACAAGTTTATGAATGAATCTGTATATACTATCTGTATTGAAAGAGGAAATTATAGAACAAAACACCACATGGATGTGAATGATATTATATCTTTGGATACGGGGGAAGGGTAAAATGACAGCGATCAAGTCCTTCTTGAAATGCCGATACGGCTCGAACTTCTAGTGCTGCTGGAAGTGGATGTTGCAGCTCGTGATGGTGGGCGTAGACCACTTTGTGGCGTGGTGGATCGAGAACCAAAAATACTATTGTGAGGACTTGCCAATGTACTAAGACGAGGTGCTGGAAGAGGTGATCGTGCACGTGATGTGGCGGTCATTGGAATATGACTTGCGCGCTTATTGTTGGAAAGAGAGGAAAGACGAGTAGAAGAAGAAGTAGGTTGTCTACGATTGGATGTTGAACTTGTTGATAAAGTGCGTTGAGGTGTAATAAAACTTAAACGACTACTTGATGTAGAAGATGGTGCAGGAATATGTGATGCACGTTTGAGACCTAGTCGAGAAGGAGTACGTTCAACGAGGGGTGGTGATTGTGATTTAGGAATAGTAGTTGAGCGTGTTGATAAAGAACGTCGCATATTGGGTGATGGTATTGTTGTTGATGGATTTGGACTCGTCGAACGAGAAATTGAACCGATACTTGATGTGGATGTATTGGATGGAGGAACAGGTAAATTGCTGAAAGTAATTGTCGATTGAGATGCCATACTGTTTTCACTGCTAATGCTTCCTGAACGAGTACGTTGCTGGGGTTTCGAATGTGCATGAATAGTAGCCTAATTTGACAATAGTTATTATTGGCCACGTTTATATGGTCTGTGTACCTATTTACCTCATCCAGTTTCCAAAACTCCTCATCCGAATCATCAAGGTCCAATGTTGCCAGGTCAGGTAAATCAGTCTCATCATCCATATCCGAAGTATAGTTGGCTTTGATTAATTCATCAAGATTGACGCTATCTTCTGAGCTAATCGATGATATCGAAAGTGGTCGTGTTGTCTTTTGACTCGCAGGAATGGGTATCCTAGTCAGTTAATGCATAGGTAAGTACATTTTGCATTTTCCCCTGCATCCTAATACCACATATACCTCATATTGTTATCGTATTGTGCACTGGGTTCACGACAGCCATGAACCCCCATGAGCCAACCATGTACATTACTCGGTGCTCGATCAGTTTCCTTGTCTTCACCAAGACCAAAGAGAGTGTCAGAGTTCTTGTTTGGTATATGGGATGCTGTAGATGATGCGTGCATTTCAATCGAACAAGTCGCGCTCAAACTATTCTGCAAGGGGCCAAAAGAAAAAGGAAAGTGTAAAGTGCAACAAAGAAAGGTGTGTGTGATGGAATCGGAGAATTGCAACTCATTCATCCTCAACTATAAATACATCATTCATTGTTTGCATCTCGGTATAATATCGAAAAGTGAATATTGTTTAATTGACTATATTAT
This sequence comes from Lichtheimia hyalospora FSU 10163, assembly GCA_025094155.1. Lineage (NCBI taxonomy): Eukaryota > Fungi > Mucoromycota > Mucoromycetes > Mucorales > Lichtheimiaceae > Lichtheimia > Lichtheimia hyalospora. The sequence goes on from PTRB01000147.1 coordinate 16,737, forward strand.
AACTCTATCAACCTTCACACTACACTGCTTGATTACGTATCTATTCTTATCAAATAAAGCATGTTTATATGAATGGCCATAGCCATATACAACAAAACGTTACTAATCAATTCAATGTCTTGGATGGGTTATTTACTCGCAAAGTGCAGACATATATCCATGTCAAATAAAATGGAGGTATTCTTATTATGCGTTTAATAAAAAATGGCTTCTTTTACAGCTTTCGTGATTTCCTTTCTGTCTCAAAGATAAGGGCTCTCCATAATTTCATTACAAAGACCAGGGCTTCGGTATCCAATGTCTAACAAAAGTAAAGCGCAGGATGAGCTTTTATATGCATTTATCACATTACTTTTCCACCTACCATTTCCAATTCCTTTGTTAATATGTCAGGGGATTGGCGACGTCTTACAAAGTCCAAGATGAAACCAACAAATTCCTCTTCCTCTGTGCCAAGGATCTCGAGCACCTTCTTGGAAATGAATGGCTTAAGCTTTTCATTGACCAGATCCTAAAGAACGAATATAAGCTCAGATGTCTAATGATTCAAACTGACAACATTAATATGTACCTCGTCCACTTGATCCCATTTGACAGGCCATGCCCATAATTCTTGCTCTGAGCTTGGTATAGAATCAATCAGCTCCTTGATTTTACGTACTCGCTCTTCAGGATCCACGTTGGAAGAGTCATCATATGTAACATCATCATCATCGTATTCCAATGGTACAAGTACACGTCGCTTTCTTCCAGCTTCATCATCATCATCATCTTCCTCTCCTCCACCTATTGCTGATATTCTCTTGATTGGAACAGTGAGATTGAGCTTGGTTGGTTTCAAAGCAATCTTTGGTGTATTTTCATCCATGTGTGGTGTTGCACTAGCAGATTGCTTTTCACGTTCTCGTTCTTCTGCTCGTCGTCGTTCTTCAATTTCTTGTGCTTCCAAGCGACGATCATTTTCATCCTCTTTATCCAAATGAGCTCGAATACCAGATCGATCCAACCGCCAACGAGAACTATTACATATATAAAATAAGCAATGAGTTGCCACCATCATTTCCATGATACTTACCGATTACTGTAAAATAATTCTTCTCCTCGTTGCTCTTCAACTTCATCATCCCATTCTGCAAGGCGCTTGGCTTCGTACTCTCGGTTGTGCTCATAACGTCGCTCATGCTCTTTTAACCTTTGCAAACGCCTCTCATAATCACGTCGATTCCTTGCTTCCTCAGCTTCAACTTCTTTTTCTTTCTAAAAGAAGCACAATTGTATGAGATAAACCGTGTTGATAAAGTCAGTTCTATGACTTACTTGCTTGAATGCAATTTCAAGTTCTTTTTCACGTCGTTCTTCTCGGCGTCTTTCCAATTCCTCATCACTGATATCCTCTTCTTCTTCTGGATGACCAAACTCAGTTGCTCCACGAACAAAGTCATGACTTCGGCCATGACGACCTTGGCTTCTTCGTCTTCGGCTATAATCAGAATCAGGTGATCGGTTGCGACTGCGTTTATCACGTTCTACGGATTCGGATCGCCTTTCTTGATCTCGTTGTGCAGCACGTTCTTTGAAAAATGCAAGATCTCTACTCAGCATATCGTTTGCATCACTTTCTTCAGTAGCACCACCAGCACCACCATTCTCTCCTGTTGTTGTTGCAGCACCATTCTCATATTCTTCTGGTTGTAATCCTTTGTTGATAGCATCCACACAAGCATATACAATCTTGAGAGCTTTTTGATCCTCTTCATCATCGTTCTAGAATGAATTCCCCAATGTCAATCACTGGATTTCCCTATTTCTCCATCATTATACTCACATTCGTTTCCATCCTTGTCTGCTTATATTGATCGAGATGATTGCGCACTTTATCATCAGCTTTTACCTATCATACACATTGTCAATGGCTGTCATGAGATTTATCCACTACACATGTACTTACAATTAACTTTTTCTGTACTTGGCTACCATCCATTGCCGTTAATGTAAGACCTTGATGTGTATTCTCCTCGCCACCCAATACACGTAATGTTCGTAATACGCTATCTGGATCCTCATATTCTACAAAGCCGAAGCCCTTGGGTTTGCCAGATGGATCTTTCATACGCTTCCAGTGTCTCAATTTGCCAGTTGTCTATGTATGATCAAGTCAATGATATATCCGTGGTGCTTATTGCAACGCGTATACTTACTGTCAAGAGTTTCTCGATCCACCCGTCATTGACACCTGCCGGTATAGCACCTACGAACAAGGTCGTCAAATTCTCAGCATCGCCACCAGCAGGTGCACCTGTGATTGCTGGAGGTCTGCCTACAGGTCCAGGTCCCATGCCATGCATGGCTGCTCCTGGAGGTGGTGGTCGTGCATTAGGTGGCATGTAATTGGTTGGCATGGCTGGTGGTGGTCGATATCCGCCATAAGGTGGTGCACCTGGAGGGGGTCGATAGCCACCTACACAAATACAATCGTCAATGACACTCCATTATGGAAATTGGGAGATGAGCTTTTACCATAAGGACTCGATCTGTATGGATCCATGAGGGATTGTCTTGATTTGCGGATGCAGAAAAGGTAGCGAGAAAGAGTATACTGATAAAAGAATCAAGCTCACACTTAAATTATAGAGCATATTGCCGCGCAGTTTGGTTCAGGACACTGATATAGCTCGGTGTTCTATTGCCCAACCTGAAAGTACATGGTCATATAAGATTGTCAAGCGCAACCACCCATCAACATTAGTATCATAGAAACAATAAACTAGCTGTGTGCATTCGATACAACTTTTGCGTTGGCATTGACTTGACTTTATTAGTAACGAACTAGATACTGGATTGGTTTATAGCTAGACTTTGGGACACACTTATGCCACCTACAAAAAAAAAACTCCCATCCTAAGGTTACATAAACCAATCTTCCAATTCAATCAATCATTGTCCTCTTTGTTGATGTAGACAATCACTTCCACACCCAATCCATGCATATAAAAGCAAGGCCTGTTGTCATCAACATGATCGCCCATCTCTTTGGCATATTTGATTGCACCTGTCTTCAATGCTCTTTGGCAAGTGTCAAGGATAACTCTTATGTGACCAGTAGTATTGATCATTATCATCATTTATGTAGTCGCCCGTTGCTTCATTCTTTGATGTGTTCATTGTTGTCTTATGATATTTGATCGCATTCTTTGATAGAACCTTTGTGATATGTGTGATGATCCTTTGTATATCTTTCTCTTTGCTTGCATATTGATTCGTGTTTGAGTAGCACTTGGTCTACTTGAATGGGTGTCTCATACTACGTTTGCACACAGGAGGAATCTCACTCTGAGGAAAGATCAGGAACCCCTCTATCGGTGACATGAGTACACAGATATATACACAACATTCAACATGCCAGCATTATTACTGTCACTGCCATCACCACGCACCCATCTATAGTTATACTCTTTCATTCTCCTTACTCCTTGTTATACCAATCAACGATGTATCCATTTGCTTTATTCAACACTCTACTATAAACTGTCAAGTGGTTAAAGGGTAACATTTTCATCCCACGAACAATATCAAACTATACAACGATTGTCAGAGTACTAATAAACAGTTGATCCCAAATATGTCACTCCAATGTTTCCTGAAGAGTACAGAATTGATAACAGATACATATGCAAAGATGGACATATTGAAACGATCTTGCGTGATTCTGCTTGATTGAATGCTTCTCATATAATGAATGCACGTTACCAACTTGTATCATTCCCATCCACTGACATTTCTCAACCTGATTCATTTATTACTCTTTGTATAACTATCACCCCTAGCATGCCTATCTACAATGCTCATCATCCAACTAGTATAAAGTGTAACACGAAATCGAGGTTCATTTATTGCAGTGACTGAGTGTGTGATTGTGCGCGTGTGAGTTTGTGAATATGCGAGGAAAGCGGTTGCTTGTGAATGTAAGTGATATATTCAACGATCAGCAGGGTGCCTTGCCCTTCAATTCAGCGGCAGTGAGTGGTTGAAAATTGTGTACATCAATTCCTTGTGCTAACAAATCCGCTTCCATGTGGGGTGGAACCAACTTGCTGATCAATTCTGGCTTTATTGAAAGCTCTATAAATGAATCCATGAATAAACACAAATCTATAATATACTTTATACTCTTCTCTTACCTTGTCTTGAGAAATCAAAGAGAGATGGCAAGGGCTTGCCAGTTGGGAGACAGGTATCTGGATTGCGTAACTCGTCAAAGAAGGGATGAGCAAGAGCATCAATGGCTGTGATTCGCTTGTCAGGTGAATATTGCAACAATTCGCTAATAAACTCCACTGCTTCTGGTGGTGTTCGTGACTTGAAGATCTATTCAAAAGCATGAGTAAAAGAGGATCAAATCATGTTGAATTTGAAATCAAACCTTGGAGAAGGGATGTGGTTTTATCTGTGGGAAACGATGTTCGGTATAGTTTGGGTTCATGGCAAGCAATTGTTCCTTGGTAGGTGTACCGAGCACCTTGATAATTTCCACGAGTTGGTCAATGCCGCTTTCACCAGGGAATAAAGGTTGACATAGCATAAGCTCCGCCATCACACATCCACTCGACCAGATATCAATGCTGGAAGTATAATTGGTTGCTCCAAATATAAGTTCTGGTGCCCGATAATAACGAGAACAGATATATGACACATTGGGTTCACCAGCTACAAGCACCTTGGCACTAGTAGTAGATTGAATGTTAAAAACATCGATATACTCTGACAATGTTGCTATTCAGCCATCCTTATCTTCTACTCTCTCATCCCCTGTACATACCTTCCAAAGTCACAAAGCTTCAAAACACCTGTAGAAGGATCCAGCAATAAATTCTGCGGTTTGATATCACGATGGCAGATACCGAGGGAATGGATATATGCAAGGGAACGCAACAATTGATAAGTGTACAACTTGACGAGCAACATGGGCATGGTTTGCTTGGCCTTGGCATAATGTCGTGATGCACGATACACCGTCTCGGGAATGTATTCCAGTACCAGGTTCAGATACACTTCATCTTTTTGTTTCTAGAATCTTACTTTGAATTCCCATCCTCTCTGTATACTTTTTCCATGCAAACTTACCTTTGCATCTCCATGACTATAGAAGAATGCCTTGAGTGCTACTATATTGGGATGACAAACACTTCTCATGATCTGCAATTCGCGATTCTAATAGTCGTGTGATCATACATGTGTGTGAGCGTGCGTGAGATAGTGTGTGAGAGAAAAAGGCAAAGAGCAACCTACCTTGAATCGCCTATCTTGAAGAACCTTTTTTATTGCGACCTCCTCACCGGTACGTAATAACTTTGCTTGATAGACAACACCAAATGATCCATTACCGGCCACTTTGTAATTCGAATAATGTAGTTGTATATCTTGACCAGTCTTGCCGTCCTTGGCTGCGACTTTGATGACTTTAAGAGGATCAGCATCACCTGGCAGTAAAAGATAGTGTTATTGACAATACAATATACTCCTTTCAAACTATCCCCTAGTCGCTCCTTTGGTGTACTCGTCTTTCCCCAAGGTTACTTACCAATGATCTTGAGACCACTCATTGGACCGTGCGCCATTATTATTATTGTCTCAACGGAGTCGGACTAGATTGGGGGAGAGAAAAGAGACATGATAGTAAAAGTAGTGTGATGAGTTGAGTATATTCATAAAAGTCAATAGTGGCAAGACAGCATCTGACAGCAACGCATCCCAAGTGTTGAACATCTCGCAAGGAGGTACCCATGGACACATGAAAAGGGTGGCATGCCATTAGCAAGTCGGAGGGCAAGTGGGGGTTTTGGGTATGCAACTGAAAAAAGAAAAACTCACTAGTTGATAAAGTGGTTGGTTATTTGACGGGAGAAAGAGAGTAGTGAATAATAACTGTGTAAGAGCGTGTTAAGGAAGAAGAAAAAGAAGAGCGGGTTTCTGCTGTTCTCTCCCCCACCCCCCACTTTGCACACACGCACCACTTATCTCCCTTTGTGTCCACCAAACTCACACTTGCATCAAATTCCAATTCCGGTAACAACATTACCAACAGCACCCTTATTTTCATTGCATGATCCTTTTTTTATTACTACCGAGTGAATCGACGGGCTACACTCGGCATTCTATAGAAATATGCTTCCTCTTTCTTCATATAGCTTGGTAATAAGTCACTATCATTCGTTTGTGGTGCAACTGGTACCGCATCACCTGAGTCTCTGGGGCTCATACCACCACCATCATCAGGGGAACCACTCGCACAAGTCTCCAGATCGTCATATCCCACAAGTGTTGTACTTTGTCCCATAGATCCACCATAATGCGATCGATCATGTACACTACGAGATTGACTATGTGCTGACATGATAAATCCATGTAATTTCCCTCCTTGGGGTGTGAGTCGTCGACTGGGATCCAGTTGAAGCACTTGACTTAGAAAATCTGCCATCAATAACCTTACTCTTGTTTCTATGTTGGTAATGATGATCATTAACTCTTTATCTTTCCTGCTCCTTTTTATCCTCTGTAATAAGATACCTTGATTCTTTTCGGAAGGATTCATTTGTTTACGTGGCATGGGATTCGTGAGGATGAGATCCATCAAGTCGTTGGTCGAATAAGTTTTTTTGTTTGGCATTTCCACCTGCTGCGTTTCATCCATATATTGTGTTCTACTTTTGAGTTGATATTGAATATTACCATCCGTTACTTTACGATTGAAAAAGTGCCTAGTGTATCGACCTTGTTGCAACATGCTTGATGGTGGTAGTCTGTATCATTCATGCAAGTTAATATCAAGCAACCTTGTTGATGCAGATCAATAGCTTACCCAAGAACATGAGTGATAAGAGCCAGTTGGTTGTATTCCGAGGTGCCAGGAAAAAGGGGCACTCCAAGGAAAAGTTCTGCAACTGCATCATACCATATAAGTCATTTTATGCATATCATAATATAAGCTCAACCTACGAATGCATCCAAGTGACCACATGTCAATGGGTGTAGAATACTTCATTCCAATAAGAACTTCGGGTGAACGATAAAAACGAGATTGAATGTACGTGTGAAGGCGTTCGTTGGTACGACATGCTGATCCAAAATCGGCAATTTTGATCTGGGGTCTCTTCAAACTATGCCATCCAATCAATACCTGTTTTCTTTGTCACCTGAATCACGTTACCTTTTTAAAAGGATGTTCTCTGGCTTGAGATCACAATGTATGATGCCTGCTTCACGTAAAGTGCAAAGTCCTTCTAGCAGCTGCTCACAAAAAGTACGAATGATGGCTGTTGGTAATCCTCGAAAACGATTGTGTTTGAGCAGCTCGTACAAGTTGATGGAAAGCAATTCAAATACTAGGCAAAGGTGATGCTTGTGTACAAATGTATGCTTCAGCCGTACAATGTGTCGTTCATCATTGGGGTCACATTCCCTATTCAGCTACATGCCCGTGCAGAATTGATGTAAGGGTGCATGATACTATGTATAACCATTCATCCTGTGCAACCTACATATTTGAGAATGCCTACTTCAGCTAATGCTTGGGTATAATATGCAGCCTTGCTCTTGATCACTTTGACGCCAAAAAGACGCCCACTTTCTATATTACGGCATCTAACGACTTGTCCAAAAGTGCCAGCGCCCAGCATATCTTGCACAACATATTGCCTATAGAATGCTAATTATTAGATGATACCAAACGTCATTAGTTTATGATACTTGCCTTTTTGAATCTTGGGTATCGCCTAAGATATCATGCACGTAAAGGATATAATCACCCTTTTCATTATCATACTGACTCCTTTTGCTTGGCAGACTTGGCTTTGTTAGCGCACGCCGTGGTATTCTTTTGGAGCTGTAATGAAAACCTGGGTTGCATTTGTTGTATGTTTCGCATAAGCCAACTGTCAAAAGTAGCACCGGCTACACACAAGAATAAAAAGTAAATACATATGGCTCCCCATGCAGAGCAAGTCCTTGTACTCTCATAATTACTCTTTTCCATTGCTTGTAAGCGTCATTGATTTTATGAGCAGGATTGATATATGATGATTGCTCGCTCGATATCGAACTGTTCTCGATGGTCGATGGTATCACATGTTTTGTTGGATGAATTGTAGAAGGTACTGCAATGGCTCCTTTGTATTCATGTGAGGAGCCAATCTTTGATAATGATTTAAGTCTATTACTCCAGCTTGACGAGCCTGATGCAGTATGGCTATGTAATCTTGGAGGCATCTGCATAAATTTGGGTGATTCTTTGTTTGTTGCAGCATGGTCTGATTCCTTTGGAGGATCGTTTGATTGTGTTTTCTTTGTTGTATTTTTCTTGCCATATAATCGTTCAAAGTACTTTCGCATAATTTAAAAGAAAGAAGCACGCAGGAGAAACATAATCAGCAATGCAGCTAATGCCGCTTATGCAGCGCACAAGTCTTGCCAGGGTATGTATTACATAAAACAACGAGCATCCATGCCCCTTTATTCCACCCGTTGATCAATCCTTTACTCCATTCCCAACAGTAAAGTGGTCATGTTGCCCATCCATCATTATGTATATTCATTCTTATTGAATCGTATTCATTGTTTTGTATTAAAAGACGTAATACCTAAGTAAGAGCACAAACAGAATGGCTGAAGCTATGATAACAGGTGGTCCATATTTTCTATAGAGAGCTTGCCAATTGAGATGCCTTGCCTTGTCCTTGAACATCTTTGCACTATCCTTGAGTTCTCCAGAGATATGGCTCATCCCTTTTAAAAATATACCGATCAGTTCATTGTATTCTGAAACCCATCCTCCTCCTCCTTTGTTTATGAGACACTTACGATCCAGACTATCACCACGCCAAAGTAGATCTTCCATGTTCTTTGTCATGATGCGTGTAACATCTTGTAGATCTTCATTAAGCTTGGACAAGTTGCTTTGTGTTCTTGTGTCTTGATAGATTTTTTTCGTTTTTTGCATGAATGTATCTAACGGTATCACGTGTCAGAAGTATATTCAGTCAATGACTAACATTAGCTTACCAAACTTGACAAAGGCATAAGGTCTTAATCCTGGCTTTCCTACTTCATTTCCATAGCTCATGTTGAACTCTTTGGCAAGTTCTTCCAGATAACTAAAGGCAAGCTTCCTTGGATATGACTTGTCGCAGATACAGAGATAACAAACGCTCATTTCGATAATGTAGCTGATAAAGATATCGTATTAGCCTTTCATTTGTTTTCATAATAAACGTCAACATACTGAAAGACATATTGACCAGATTCGATGGAGCATCTTGGTTCTGAATTGACATTGAGTCGCTTGAAGATAGTTTTTGCTTGGCCCTTGTATTCAGCAAGTTCAGTTTCCACCTTTTTCCCAGATAAGTACAATGAGCGACGTGTCTAGTGACCAGTTATTGTAGCAATACCTGTTCGTCATCCATGCTAGCTGCCAAAGGTAGACCATCGGATACACGGGCGATTATAGTTGATTTCACCATTGCAAGTATGTGTGTGTGTGTGATAAAGAAACGTGTCGCCAGTGGAAAGGCCGAGCTCGTCCTAATTTGGATCTTATGTTTTGCCATGTGATCGCTGTCATGCAGCATTCCATTACAATCAGCAACTCTCACCCACCACTAAACACAACATTTCCAATATGATGATACCCAAATGATAGCATTGCTCTTTTCCCCTCTCATCCACCTTTTATATATGAGCCCAATCTCCCAGTGATTATAATGTACACTGTAACAAAATCCTTGGCTGCATGGTTGTGATAAACATACAGACATTCTTCTACATATGATCCATTCATCCCTTTTTATCGGCAATTGCACGTATATAAGATATGTTTTGAAGCTTAGAACAATATTCTTCCTTTCGTGTTGATGAGATGCCCTTTGAAAAGAAGAGTTGAGTGCCTTGATCACATTCCCATGCCAATATTCCTTACCATAAGACAAAGCCATATCCCATATCGTATTGCAAGTTCCATTTGCATATCCATCAAATCTTGATCATTGCAACATGTTTCTTGAGCAGCTGCTATTGCTTTATCCACAAATCCATGACCATCCAGAGAGAAGAACGTAACACAGAACCGACGATGACACCATAAAGCTTCGTGTCCAGGAAATCGAATAATGAGATCATCAATCCAATCCATATGGGTATCCTTGTTGGCTTTTCCTATTGCTTGCATCACACGTGCCATATGATGTATACCAGAATGATCACTGACATTACGTTCAATCCATGTTCGAGTACGACAATATTCGCTATGTTGGTCCTCGGGTGCTGTTATAAACTGGTCCAGTAGCCATCCACGATAATTCCACGCGTAATAATTGCGTGGATGAAGTGTTGCTGTTCGTTCACATAAACTTAATTCTTTTTCGAGATCCATCTTATCAGGCCATTGTGCATGTAACCAGCGACTACAAGCGGAGTTCAGTTGACAGGTTTCCAAGCAACAATGTAAATGGCTTACCGGTGATGCCATGCAATACAGCTTTTGGAATGTCTCGGTAATGTGAATATCAGATCGATCAGTTCTATCTCATCCTTGACATTGATGTGGTTCTCCATCATTAATTGTTTCCTATCATAAGACATTGATATCCTGATCATACTTTGAAATCCCAAACACCATCCTACTGTACCTCGTGTTCATAGCTGTATAATGATCAGGTTTCAGCAACACCATGATCTTGCTCGTATTCGCCTTTTCATTGAATGTAGTCGCTGTTCTCAAGGCATGATCCGCTTCTTTCAATAGAGTAGGAAGGTGTGGTAAAGGAAAGCCTAGCTTGGAATCCACCACTACGAGAGGAAGGAATTCCTGACTGTCGCCTGGTAACTCATCGGCATTGGGTGTTGCATGAACAAAGCCGATCTCATTGCTTTCACAGGTGAGTTACAATATAAAGATGAACGTGAAACCAAGATCTTACATTGCATAAGTGCTGAGCACAGTGTTGAGCTTTTGATAGAGCATAACGTATGGAACGAAAAGAAAGTACCGCAACCATGACACGACACAGCATGGCCAATACCAATCATCAACCCCAGGAACTCCACATAATAATAATAATAGTATATCATCATCATACCAAATGCTGTACTCATTATCTCTTTATGCTATTGTTAAACATATCCTCCTATAAATGTGATTTTCCATGATGAGTTGTTGTTTAAAATGAATGAACTTAATCAATGTACGAACTTACTATCATGGTAATAAGCGCAAATGTGGTGATCCATTTACAGATCTGCAAGTTGGTTGTGTGAGCGAATGAGTGTGTAACCATGCAAGTGTTCTCCTCAGCCCCTGTCATGTCAACCCTTCTAATGTTTCTTGTTGTCGCGTGATCGGCATTGCTTTTGTTCAGGGCAAATGTCATGCTGAGCATGTTGCATATGCATTGATATAAATGTTGTTGGTAATCCTTCTCTTTCTCGACTCAAGAATGACATAAACAATATAAACACTCTAGGCAGTGACCTGTCTCTATCTTTTTAGCTATACAACACATGTCGTAAAGTTTGTGAATCACAGCGTGTGGGAACAACAAGGGATGGCTGGTGCACATGGGCCACGAGCACGTTCACCTGTCATATCGCTCCATATTGGCACGCCTTGTCCACGCTTCTTTTGTGTTGGGTTATATTTCATGGCACAAAATCACAATCAATTTGACTGTGTGTGAGTGTTGCATGTTTGCAGAATCCCCTGCTCATGTGAAACACCTAGTTAGTGCTTCTGCATAATGAATGATAGTAATGACGATAGTGTCTATTTACATACGACGCCCCTTCTTTCATTGTATTGGGTATCATTCATCGACACACCATGTGGTGTTGTCGATAGGTTACAAGACAAAAGAGTTGATCTCACAAGATACCAAAAAAGGGGTAAATGGGGGTTAACGGGAGACCAAAGAATGAATGATGGGGGGAAATCAACGGGAGAATTGCGGCATAACAAGAAAGAGAACAGGAGTCATGAATGTGCATTGGCATATCGTTAAAGCTCTGATAATGATGTGGGATGGCGAATGAAAAATATCGAATCCAGGACCAGCCATAAAGAGTAACTGGAGACATTTTCAGTGCACGTGGTACCCAAGACAACTCCACATTCGATGCGTATGGTGTCTTTTGAGAGTCAGGGTCCTTGTTTCAAAGCTGTAAAAGAACAACGACCTGACTTCCATTTTGGTGGATTCCATGGCATTAGCTGTGTTTGGAAGCAACCAACCAGATAGCCCAAGTGACGCACGCGCTCTAAGGCAAGCGCTCACTTCCCTAGAGCCTTTGTTCTTATCCAGAAAGAGATCATCCACCAAAGCAGCTCCACCTCCCCTCAATAAACGTTTCTCTATGTCTGGTATCATGCATCCGCTCACCGGGCTCTCTTCCGTCGGGTAACTTATGAAAAAAAAACACAGCTCAGCTACAAAAATGTCTCTTTTGAATATTTGCATTCCTGTTCTTCTTTTCTTCCTTTTCTCTTTTTCTTGCTTTTGCTTTTCTCTTTCACTATCTCTCTTTCTATTACTTGTTGCATACATATATTTCATGTCATCTTGATGGGTCAACATTGCTTGGATATTGTCGACTTTCCCATCTCAGCTCTGATCAAAATGGTTGCCAGTTTGCTCGAGTCAGTCATACATACCAACGATCGCATCCCATGCAATAGCATCACTGTTTTTCATTCTCGGGCTGTGCCCAACATCAAGATCGAAGCATACCTCGCACGCATCCAAAAGTTTACTCCATATAACAATGATGCATTGCTCTGCATCCTCGTTTATTTCGACAGAATATCAAAACTGCAACCCAAGTTTGTGTTGAATTCACTCAACATCCATCGTATGCTCATAGCAAGGTACTCGGTTTGTTTTTGTGTGTGTGTATAAACCATTCCCCTGAACCATTTGTTTGTAGTATTGTAGTAGCATCCAAATTTACATCTGATGTGTTTTATCCCAATGCACGCTATGCCAAGGTAAGATACAACCAACATCAATTTATGCGATAGCTCACATGAATTGAACTTAGGTGGGAGGGCTTCCGCTCATAGAACTTAACAAGCTAGAGATGGAGTTTTTATTCATGTGCGATTTTGATCTTCATGTACGTCTCGAAGCTATCCAAGAATATGGAGATCAATTATTGCGACACAGCATATCAAATCTTGTTCCGCTTGACACAACCACGCCATCCCTGAGAAAACGGCGATCACCATCCTATCAAGATGATCAACAACGTACTTGCAGGGAAAAAATGACACCATGCTCTGTTACAAATGCACAGTCATCATCATCATCAACGACTCCAACCACTCGATACCATCGTACTAATACCCAACAGCAGCAACATCATGTCTTGTTGCCACTTACACCTCCGTTGCATGAAGAACAACCAAATGCAAAGCGTCAACGTCGTCAAATGAGAGATCACAATAATCCTCCAGCAAACATTGCTTCTCTTGTTACAGAGAATCGATCCTAAGTGATCCATCTTTCTCTTGATACATGATTATACTTAAACTCATCACCGCCACCACCATCCATCATCATTATACCTCGATATAAATGCTCCCCTCTTGTTCTCCTCCTCCTCCCTTACTCCTCTCCTGATGTAAATACCAACAATGTAAGCAAAGCACACACACATGTTACTGCTTTGACTCCTTTCATACATACCAACTTGTACAATATACAATATATCCAAATGCAATTCTCATTTGCATCCGCCAGATGCTGTGTGACAAGCGGAAATAAGAGTGGGTAGAGAGGCACATGCATTAGGAGGAGTAAGCCAAATTTAGGTACACAAACATTCATCTTTCTTTTAACACACATACTATGCCCCAAGGCTCGTTATCACATAACGACCATTCCACCAGCGTGAATGCTACTCCCAGTAGTGCACAAATGTCAAATACACGTACACCGGCACCACAACACATTGTTGACAAGATCAGTGAAAAGCAAATGGAATTGCGACAACTAGAACAGATTGCCAATCACAGCGAGCAAGTGGCCAAACAGTTGGAATCTTTATCAAAGCACTTTAAGAGTCTATCGAATGATGCAAAAAGTAAATGTCTAGAGTGTAAGGAATAACGAGCAAGCTATTGACTTTGACTTGAATAGAGGTGGATAAGACATTCAGTAACTGGCATACTGTATTTCGCACCATGGGGATGCTTACGGACGACACGCTAAACAAGGGCCATCCAACTATTGTCAAGTTACCTATACATGATGATGATTCTCTAGACAACAAGAAACCATAGCAACCATCCTTTGGAGGAGGGAGAGGAACAGTTTTTAATGTTATGTACATACTTTTTTCTTTAATGGCGATATACTAGTGTGGGTATATAGAAGAACGGGTGTATATAGAGAGAGATATGTAAATGAAACTTATGTCCTATTGACAATACATTGCTTGACGGGATCAAGTATATCACCTGGTGAATTCCATTGATATAGCGTAACACTAACCACAAAGATGGATCCGAGAGCACCAAAGAGAATTAATGCGACATCTGCGACGCGTTTCCATAGGGGTAACTCGATTGCTTTGAGATGGAATAAGGGTGGAAAGACAAAGCATAATGGGATACAGAAAAGGGCACCAATGAGTGACACAAATTTGTCAAGCTTGTCCTTGGATCCGACAATGGCAATCCATGCACAGAGAAAGACCACCAATACTCGAAACACATTCTTCTGCCACTTGACTACAGCATTATTCTTGCCAGATCGTGTAGTGAATAAACCATTTTCCATGATACGGATGGCTGGGAAGAGTTGTAGTGGGATGGATAAACAAATGGCAAGTGAATATAAAGTCTGGATCGAGGATACCATTGGATCTTTGCTTGGAAGGTTCAAGAGAATAATCGTTTGTACATCTTCACCAAATGTCAAGTAGGAGATGGCTCCCAAAGCAATAAAGAGAATAGTAATCACGGCTAACACGCGTCGCAACACACTTGGAAATTTGGATGGCTCTTTCATTGACTCGGTAATAGGGATCACTATGTCGATAATGGCGTTAGATATATAATATAGAAGGTGTCCATGACAATAAGAACTTACCAAGTCCAATTCCTTCATAGGTGAATGCAACTGTACCAATGAACAAAGGGAAATGTGTAGGGTTCCATAGATCGACATGGGCGATACCCACATCCGATAGTTGTAGCATATCATAATAGAACATGTATCCCAATCCAATCACAATAAATACGTCGGCAATAAGGGCAAACACTGACAATCGTTGAATCTTGCGAATCATCGCCAAGGGAATGAATACAAAGCTTTGAGCAAGGACAAGTAGATGCATAGGGATCAACACACGGCATTTAGAGAATGCCAGTACGAGGGATTGGATATTTTCTGCAACGAACACCATGTAGGCACATACAAAGCCGATTTGTGAAAGTGTAATAGCGAACAGAACCGCCAATTTCATACTGCGTCCATATAACACGCCACCCATGTCACCAAAGCTTGCATGGACCACCAATCGTGTTTGCACCAATAAAAGAAACGAGCATAAAGAGATCAAAGCCCATGCTATGACACCAATAATCGAGAATAGCAATCCACCATTGTAAAATCTAGTCACCATCCTATTAGTTCCTATCACTATTTTCTCATCCAAAGCAACTTACGCTCTAGGCAGAAACATGATGCCGGTGGTTACAAAAGACTTGAGTAAGAGAAACATGGCTTTGCCTGGTGTCGCCTTATCTTGTACTGAACGAGATGGTTTGTTGGATGGTAATAATGGCATAGTCTCATGAGTGGATCGCATAGGATAAGGATGGTATTGGGTATAGGATGAAGTGGATGCATCTTGTGAATGATGATTGTTGGAAGCAGCTGTAGCAGGGAGTGGTAGTTCACCAGGATCACATGATTGATAAGATGCACGATGGAGCGTATTGCCTCGATAAGCCATGACACCACCAGCTCCTGTATTGCTATCTGCACTATCTGTTGCACCACCATCAGATGAAGTATAAGAAGACGATGAAGAATCATCACCATCATCATCTTCATCACTTAAATCTTCTCCACCAAAGTGACCGTACAAACATAAAAAGTCGACAAAGCTTGAAGTAACAAAGTTGGGAGATTTGCCTTGACGAGCAGCTTGAGTAAGAACATGATGACGCCTAAAACCACCAGGTTGTTTCAAGGATTGAAGTAAAGGATCATCCACTGGTTGACGAGTCGCTGGAAGTGAGATGGATTCAGCACGTTGGCGTCGCCATCTTTGTTCATTATCCACACGTGCAGTCCACTTGTAAATTTCATCTACAATGGCACCTCCAGGTAATAAATGATGTGTGCTATAAACAGGTGTAGTGCTACTACTGCTGTAAGTGGTAGTATCTTGCATAGTGGGATGATTCGCATCCGAAGTAGTAGTGGTTGTTGTACTACTAGCAGCAGCTGACGACATATGATCCACAGCATCTTCCTCTCGTTGTTGTTGTTGTTGTTGTTGCTTTATCACTTGACGAGCAGCTCGGCTATCAGAGTGGTTACGTTTTCGACCAAGATTGCTGCGACGTTGGTGTTGGCGTGGAATCTGTGATGCGATCGGCGATGGTTCCGATGAATGCAGTACTGTGGACCCCGACGACGTTGCATTAGCAGGTCGTAAAACAAGATGTCGTTTGACTACCCTGGCTACTTGTTCCACAGGTAAATCAACAGTCAAAGAGCGCTCCATGAGCTTGGTGGTGGCAAAGAATCAATAAAGAAAGTGAGAGAAAAGAAAAAAGACCAAAAATAAAAGAGGGCGGGTGCTTGTTTCAAATAAAGAGTAATGCATCTCCTTTCCCGCTCACATATAACACATTTGTTGGTAGGAAGGATTTTAATCACGTGGTACACATTGTTACTGCTCTAAAGCAAATGATTAAGACAATCCCATTGATAAACATAAGGGATTTTGCAAGAGAATGAGAGGGGAAATGCGATGAATGATAATAATTGGGTGAGAGGATGTACTACTATAACACGGGTGTGGTAGCTGCGTTTACTTGAACTGATCCTCAGTGACACCCTTGCCCATTGCAGCTGTTGCAGCCACACCACCAGTAACAGTCTTCATCAATTCATCCACATAGTTGGCTCCAGACCACTTTTGATGTTGCAATACATCAATGCTATTTTCACGTTCCTTACGTTGCACATTGGCCACGTAACCATACATGCCATGTTCCTTGTATGCCTTTGCAAAGATACCTATACTCAAACCATTAATAAAACTGCTTTCTATTCTTTCCCCATTTCCCATGCTTACCAGAAGCAAGTGCATTAGCATGCAAACCACCCAAAGTGATAAATTGCCATACAAATCCAAGACGACCCAACTTTTCAACAAAGCTAGCCATATCTTGATCTGTCATACCAGCAGCATCCCAATTGAAAGAAGGTGACAAGTTGTAGCAAAGCAATGTGTTAGGGTTGGCTGCGAGAACACCATGTGCAAATTCTTCCGCTTGAGCAAGAACAGGCTTCTTGGTTTCCATCCAAAGCATATCAGCATATTCGCTAAAAGCAATGGAACGTGAAATGGCAGCATCAGTACCACCTTCATAGCGGTAAAAGCCTTCACGACCACGAGGCATATCCCAATCCCAAAAGATGTCAATGCCGTATGATTTGGCAATAGCACGTGCTTCAGCATTGCTCTTGAATTTGATCTTGTTGAGAAACTCGGTAGCTTGTGCACCTTTGCCTTGGCGTCGAAGCTCATCAGCTACGGCAGTACCATATCTCTTAAGCCCAGCTTTGCTTGTCCAATCATCTTCAATAGCTTGCAAAGCAGCACCTTGCTTGCCTTGACGTTCAGCTTCCATCATGACTTGTGATAATGGCAACAAGTCCTTGTTGGTAGCACCCACAAGGAATTCATGGTCACGACCATCAACATTGCTAGTGATCAAAGTTGCAGCTTCGGCATCGGTACGAGCAACAACCACATTCTCAACACCCATAATATCATATTGTACACGGATGGCAACAAGGCGGTTGATATGTTCACTCACTGGTACAAGTACTTTGCCTGCCATATGACCACACTTTTTGGTGCTAGGCGATTGATCCTCAACTATACATTGTCATTTTTAGCACTTCTTCTTATACAATATATCAGCTTGTTTCTTTACTACTTACTGTGAATACCAGCAGCACCACGTTCTACAAACATCTTTGTCAACTTCATGACAGCAGTGATACCACCATGACCAGTATCAGCATCTGCAATCATAGGGCGCAAATAATCAATCTTTGGAGTACGAGCACGTTCCTCAGGTGACATGGCAAGGCGTGCTTCACGCTGTTTACGGTCATGGAACAGTTGAGCAAAGAACAAGTGCTCAACCTTGTTGGGAACTGTATCCATGGGATAATCAGCAAGATCAGGACCTGGTTCATTGCTGGTGGATGCGGTAGAAGAACATTGCCAACCACTCACATACCTATCCAACCCCATATGTTAGTCATTGTCAATAAAATGAAACAACCAATAAACTTACACAGTGTCAAGGTGAGGAGCCATTTGGGTGACTTGAACAGGATCAAGAGCACCAAAGGTGTGGCTAGTATGACCAGTACGCTTGTTGTCTTGGAGAATACCCCATAGCTTTTTGGCCATCTCGTTGGATCGGTAGTTTGTAGGCATTGTTCCACGCTTGGATACAATTTGTTCAGCAGTGTATGGACGCTTGACAAGTCTGAAACGAGGTGAAGCCCACCATTGCTTGACGCGTTCAACCTATTCAATGTCGGTGTCAATCATTTGATTTGGGAAACTTCCACATACACATCATTTCCTAATAGTTGGATCCTTTCTTACCTCTTGACGGAATTCGATTTCTTCTTGATCTTGGTAAGCCATGGTTTATTACTTCAGCGAAGAGAGAGAGAGAGAGAGAGAGAGAGAGAGAGAAAAGTGATACTAAGGATGCAGGGGTAGGATCAAGACCATATTTATATTTGCGTGTGGTGTTACTGGTTGTGCTTGTCCTCACAGATTTATTTAGGGAGCGAGAAAAGAAAGCGGATACATTGCAGTGGCGAAAAAAAGGGGTGTAACAAGATGAGCAGCAAAGCAGTACTTGTGCATAAATGGATGCATAATGTGCGTGGGACTGTACCTGCACAAGGAGAGAAGGGCACACACAATACATGATCCGCGGGAAACAGCGGTAATCTTCAACCGATGAGAATGTGCTTGTAACGTGGCAATACCATCTTTCTCCCTCTTGCGTTTTCTTCTCCTGACAACCTTGCTCATTAAGAAACAATTGCCAAATTATATGCTTACTCCATCATCACATTCAAGGCTGATATTCCCAATCTAAAGTTGGTAGGACAATTGGGTCGATCCTATCAGAGTTTGAATGTTTATCAAGCTATCAAGTGTGTACAACAGCATCATGGTGTCGTTGCACACTTGGATACATGATCAAATTTTTGCTCATTATCATCCGTCATTCTCATCAATATCATCTACCCCTTTGTTGATCATATATCATTCCCCTTGGAAACTTTCGCTTATAACCAAGAACACCCCCCCAGTCATTCTGAAATAATGTAATTCTCTTGGCAAATGCACAAGGGGGGAAATGTAGCAATGGTGACGATGATGATGACAACATGTTGACTACAAGTCTGCCACCTTCATCATCCATGTTCCATTCCAAGTACAAGAAGGTGTAGGTTGTTGGGCGAGATCAGGATCGATAGGGATGAAACCATGATGATGATGATCTTTTTGGGATGCTTCTGCTGCATGCATTTGCCACAACAGAAAAAAAAGTTGCGTCAACACAAATATCTGAAATGTCTGGGAGTGTTCATTTGAATATGTAAACGACTCCAGTGGCTTTCACGTGTAGTTGTCGATGATCGTGACTCATGTACGCAGCCATTTGTGATGTACATATGCACTATGTAATAGGTTATCGCTGTGTCAATGCAATTGACAGCATTGTTATCTCTCAGCATACACATGTAGAGTGACGCCCATTCACTCCCTTGTCGTTTTGCACACACACACACATCCACACATGCAGTCAACCGTTAAATAAGGTCATCTCCTTGCAATATGTGAAAAACAAACTGTCGATCGCACTTTTTGGTCTATGTTGCCAATAATGAATTGACAACCAAGAACTATTTCTATATACGCCTAATAATAACATTGCCGAGGTGTGGATAACAGTTACTGTCCCCCATCGTCAGTGCGAGAGTCGATGTAAAATAAATGTTTTGTTGATGATGGATGTGTTTATTTGTTACTTGCAGATACTGTGGTGTTTCTCAGCCTTCCTTTCCTCATATGCATGATGCACAATTCATGCAGCTGCATCCAGTACCGAACACACGCACCATGCTCGGTACACAGGAGGTGATAAGATTCTTCATCTCTGAGCACGCATTGTTAACACCGCATACAAAAGAAACTTCTATATTCTTAACGTGCTTCAGATATAATGTTTATAATGCCAAGAAACCAGGGCAGCCATTTTCTACTGATTTTCTTGGCAGGATGTGATGTGTCTCGCTGACGTGATATACTTGGCAGGGTTTTTTACGGATATGTATGTTTGATATGTGCTGTACCCTTAAGCTTGGCATTCAGGGATTATAATATGTTAAAAAGAAGCGCGGGACAAGCCATCAGACGGGGAAGCTGTTACTTAACAATCACACATGCATGATTTTTTTTTTTGCTTCCATGAATACAATCAAACAAGGATAGCACAAAAGGGGAGATGACCCTTTTTTACTTAGCTGGTTAATGCTAAGGCAACACGATATTTCTTTTTCCTTACTGATCACACACATGTACGTACAAAGCAATGATCGGTGAATATATTTGACTGTCAAATACCTGAACGGTTTTTGGTTCGTAATTAAGCAACTACGGCTGTGCATTGCATATGGTAATACATTTTAGAACTCGTTGTGGAAAAAGGAAAGGTGCAGCATTGAGATCATATCTTTTATCTTGTCCGATAATATAAATTCTTCTCTTTATTTGTGCAAAAGCACGTATCTACATCGAGCCATGGGTGACCAATGAAAAAGAAATTAATATCAACATCATTCAGGTAAACGCATTATGACAATATCCTCTTTGTAAAAGAGACATGATACGACACATGTTAGTACCAGAGTCGTGGTGTTGTAGCGTATCCTTATTTGAAACAGCGAAGTCACAATGAAACGAAGGGCGCTTTATTTATTTCCATACACGGGTGCATGAAATATGACATGTCTGGAAAATGTATGCTAGTTTACAGGTCAAATATAAATGACAGGTTCAAGAACAACAGTAATATAGTTACTGATCTACTAAAGGATATGTTATTATGTGGACAATGAACCATCATAAACAAGGTGCCTTGATAATGACATTTTATACTCGGGGATTCAAATCTCACATCAATCGCTTTAGTTTTCGCCTTCCACTTTATTGCTCCTTTCGTGATACACCACTTTATCCTTCAACTGTTTTCGCTCATTTACTGCTTTCAACCCGAGAAATCTCCCAAGTCGTTTTATTATGCAAGCTATCAAGTGTGTTGTTGTTGGTGATGGGTAAGTGTTTATATTTCTTTTAAGTGTCAAGCGTGTGAATGAGGGTGTGAGTGAGTGGGTGAGTGAGTGAGAGAAGGAACGAGATGAGGAATTCTGTCATGCAACATGGGATCGCTTCAGCAGCTACAATGCAGTTGAAACTGCACAAACACAAGACTCGCATCATCACGACTGTAATCTCGAAGCGAGTGGTTGGTGGAATCTACGCTCGTCAAAGTACCAGTCGCTTTCGACCCAGGCACACTAGTTTACATGATCCCACATTATCTATTGCAGCAAACCAACACTATGTCAGCATGATTGGGAACAAAAAGGGATTGGAGCAACCAAGTTTGGAAGGAAAAAGGGGACACATGAAAGGAGGAACAAGTGTGCGCGAGTGAAGGTGGTTGTTTCACGAGGAGGATATGTCATTATGTGTGGGAGTTGGAAAGGCATGATTCATTGTTGAGACATCATATTCATTGATCTTTTTTTTTAATAGTGCCGTAGGCAAGACATGTCTATTGATCTCTTATACAACCAATGCGTTTCCCGGTGAATACATCCCTACAGTGTATGTCATCAAGGGTGATTCCATGGATACATGAACTGATGACATTATTCTAGATTTGACAATTATTCTGCCAATGTGATGGTAGATGGGAAGCCAATCAACCTAGGATTATGGGATACAGCTGGTCAAGAAGATTATGATCGATTGCGTCCATTGTCGTATCCTCAAACTGATGTTTTCTTGATTTGCTTCTCATTGGTGAGCCCTCCTTCATTTGAAAATGTCAAGACCAAGGTAAATGGAGAGGATTGTTTTACAATGCATATCATAATTAACCTATGATTATAGTGGTATCCTGAAATCAGCCATCATGCTCCCAATACACCTATGATCCTGGTTGGCACCAAGCTCGATCTTCGGGAAGATCCAGAAACGATTGCAAAACTCCGCCAAAAGCACATGGCACCCATTTCTTATTCTCAAAGTTTGCAAATGCAAAAAGAGATTGGCGCAGTCAAATATCTCGAATGCTCTGCCCTGACACAAAAGGGTCTCAAGAATGTCTTTGATGAAGCAATCCGTGCTGTTCTTTGCCCGGCTCCACCTCCAAAGAGACAAAAGAAGTGTATGATTTTGTAAAAACATCAAGAGGGAATTGCACGATATGATCTCCTTTTATTCATTCCCTTCCAAACCCACAACCCCTCCTACCGCCCTATTTTCGCTGCTATTTCTTATACCAATTTTCTTTTCTACAATAAGACCAACTCCAGTTCTTAATGCCTGTTTTCTCTCTCTCTAAATGTTATTGCGGTTCATTCAAAGGTGGTGGTGGTGGTGGTGACAAATGTCGCGGCATTGATTATGAAAACGATGTTGCATGGAACATACTAAGAATAATGGCAACTCTCATCATAAGGTTACTGAAACATTATTCACTGCAATACTCCATAAGTTTGGGAGTAAGAATGTAACCAAAGAAAGAAGGGGCATGATATGAAATAAAATAGTGAGGATATGGGAACGGTGCATCGTAATAAAATGATGGATAAGCTGATAAGATGGAACAAACTGGTAGAATAATAATGGAGTGTCTACGACACGACTAAGCGTAGTTCGCTATCAAAGAGTCTAGGTGTGATGATTGTTTATGCAAAAGTCATCATTCACAATCTGCTATCATTGTATCTCTTTCACTCATCTATCACGCATTGTTAGTAGCATGATGTGTCGTATTGATATGGATATAGTATAGTGTAAAATGTAGCTGCTCCCAGCTTTCTGAAACCTGGGATGGCATAAGGATTCAAAGTATACTGGCTATGGTGTAATGTGTAACACTTCTGGTCAATCATAGTCACTCAGTGCCCAAGTACCGTCACTTTAACATCCCTTATAGTGAAAGTGTAGCAATTGTCGTCATAATATTACCAAGGAACATCCTCTAACTATTCCCTTCTTTCAAATGTGTATGATGCTATAAAGATAACTGATAATGGACTGGCTGATGTTACGATGCATATAAATATTGGATGTATGTGAATTTATGTATCAATGAAAATATTCGTGTTGCGTGTCGGTTGAAGGGGTAGCAGTGGGAATAGGCATTATTGGGCTGCAGAAGTACTTGATACTATCATGATTGGAAAAGTGTAGTGTCTATAGCGGTGTTCCTTGGTGAATGTCGTCATGAAGATTGTGTATCACCAACGACAATGTATCTATTGAAGTAAATCGATCAATATCTGTAGGATCAAGTAAATATATGCATTTCAAGCATACCCCTTATCTCTAACAATGCTACGGCATTGTACAAACACATGGTATTTGAGAACCCATCGTGGTGCCACTGTTCCATGCGTATCAATCACATTGTGTTCTTGCAGGATCTTGGATAATGTGGCAGTATCGAGGATATCTAATTGACATATCATCCAATGTTATTGCAATGTTCGCATATGCAAGGAACATTGATAACTTGCCTGATCGATCTCCGTTATGCAGCAATTCTACGCCGTGTTTCTTGGCAAGATTGATCATGGATGATGGCATATTGCAGCACTGAGAAACATTGATTTGGTTCACTGATGGTTTCACAGTGATGGCATCATCAGAAAGGATCTTTTCGAGTTGTTCTTCGGTAAGTTCGGCTACACCCAACTTGCCGAGTGTATCTTTTTGGTGCAATGTCTCGAGTCGTTTCCATGCTTGAGTCAAAGGTGCTACGCATGTTGCTGATCCAATGGAAAGAATGAAATTGTCAATATATTCCACTCCCAAAAGCCTTCGTAAATGTTCTAATGCTTGATCGATGCTGCTCTCGGTCTCATTTTGGTCCAAAATGAAAAGTTTGGCTATATCCCCAATGTTAGGTCATGGATGATCCAACCCTTCCTTTCTTATGTTACCTGTGACTTCAACATCATTTCGATCTTCCGGCAATATCCGACTTTCGAATCGAAGATCTGGTACTTCAAGAAGCGATTCATCATTGCAATAACGATATGACTGAGAAGTAGGATTGCCGAGCGATGTTCGGAGCGTATCGTTAATTGCATCAAGCAGCTATATATAAATATATAAGTTCATGATCTCCATGATGTATATCTTTGCCCACCCTATTTGTGAAATGTATGTTTTCCCGTGCTATTATCCCAACAACAAGAAGAATGAAAAAACAAACTTTACCTCTGCGTTTCCCTTTTTGTTGACTGCTTTAGTACGTCCGGCTACGCTACTACGCATAACATTTCCCGAAAACAAGACCAGTTTTTGAAATGGTGGTACTGTAGTTGTGAGTGCTTGAGCCGGCATTTCGACTGAAAGAGAGAGAGATCGCTCCGGTGAAAAATAGAGTTGTGGAAAACAAGAAGCAAAGGTTTTGCTTGTCAGCTAACGACAACATACATGGAAAACGCGGACTTTTTCCGCCACCAATGGATTAACGAATTAAGATGGCGCAATTCTACAATTCAACTCGATATATACACGCGTGGGTTATGCCGGCCCGGCTTGTCTCGGTCACAACGCCGGACATGTACATTTCCATTCTGCACTTGATTACTCATCCACCCCCACACTCTCGTTACAAAGCTTACTTTTTACGAGAACCAAGAGAAAATGAAAGCGTTTCATGAATGACCTCCATTTCCAAACGTGAGAAAGATATACCCATTTTACCTACCTATTACCATACATTGCTACAGGATCAACAACCGGATCATTATAATGATTATCACCAAATCGGCTACTGCTATGCATGGGTTTTCATGCATCCATCCTTTAGTTTCATTGTCTGAGGCTCAACAGAAATCATTGATTGTAGATCATCTAAACGCATTCACAATCCATCCTAGCCATATATTCACTCATAAACCCACATGATGTTCCTTGAATATGGAAGTATATTATCATACCACATGTAGATTAGCACTTGCCCCTGACATTCGATCCTACTTAATAAATGGAAACTAACATATCCCCAATGTAATACAACTATTTGAAAGTGTGTTTCATGCACCGGCCATCAGCTTAAAGGCATTTCATTATCATAAAATGAGTGGGTTGGTTAAAATACGTCCACAACTCCGTTTGCATGATCACAACAGCATTTGAAAGATTTTTTCGTATGTTGTAAAGCCTTTAATGTCTTACAACAAGTATGCAATGTTATAACTTGAGCAAAAAAAACCCACACATGTAGAGGAAGAATACCTGTAATGGTTTATGAGTACTATATAAGAAGGTGATAGAGTATCATAAGGGAAAATTGGTTGATGGTATTCTGGTAGATATGTTGTACAACTAGTGTCAAATTGACACATGTCGATGTCAACGACAGAGAAGGTTAGACAACAATACTATGCATATAAGAAGAAAGCATGCGTATTGATCATAAAGGCGCTTTTTATTATAGCTGTGAAGCTTACTCATGGAAAGTGGCTTTGGATTTAAAAAGAATATAAAGTGATGGTGAGTATGGGTGGGGAAGGTTACATTGAGCTCAGGGCAATTTGACCAATTGTCTCACAAGTTTTAGGGAAGATACCAAGTAGAGTATTTATTCAAAACAGCCATGTGAACTGTATGGTAAGCTGAGAACAATAACAGGTAATTCATGAGTAAGAAAAAGACTCATTATCATTCTAATGGTAGTATTGGGAGGAAGAAAAGGTGATAGTGATTGTATTCAATATAGGCTTATAAATGGGGACGCATATAAATCAAAAAGAGGTTCCAATCAAGTAAAAGGTTCCAGCTGGAAGTGACGTGCGGAATACCATATCGTTGTCGCACCCAGCTGTGAATGTATGTGCGTGTGTGTGTGTGTGAGCACCGTTTGCTTGACGCTCTTCAAAAACAGACAAGCTTCTCTCTTTTATCCTTTGCTTTTACAACAGCACTTTGTCTAGTACTGATCTCTTTGGATCTCGTGCATGTAAATGTCTCGCCAACCCACCTCATCTAATCTGCCACATCACAACATGTCGCAGCAACAACGACCACCACCTCAACAACGACCACCACAGGAAGGTGTTTACCCACCTGGGCACTATACAACATCACCCAATAACGATAAACGGGACAATGCCTATACAAATGGTCCTTCTGCAACTGGATCAAGTGCATTCACAGGGCCACCACTTCCTCCACCGTCAGCCATGCATCGTCAATCTTATCCAACGACGCATCAGGTAGACTATTCACCACGTCGTGAACCTCCTTATCCACCCGTTTCTTCACGTTCCTTTGCACCACCTTCACAACAGTCATGGGATTATGGTGAACGATATATGGATCAACAGCATCCATCCTTAGGTCAGGTAAAGTATATCATTAAAGACGCGATGTATAATAAATAGTGCACCTTTGTTACAAGATACTCACTTTAATATTACATTAGGGTGGTTCACCTGTACGCCATCATCACCCACAACAACAGCAACCACAGCAACAGCCACCTCCACCACCGTTTCAGCCTAGAGATTATGCACGTCCTAGTGGAGGAGCACCAGCAACAACAACAACAACCAGTGGTCCTTCACTGCCATTACCCCATGATTTGACTACAAACTCTTCCAACTCTGCTTTTCAACTACCAAGACCTCCTATGGCTACTGCTAACAATGCTCCACCATTTGATCCAATCCGTTCATCGGCACATACCAAGCCAACAGAAGCGGTAACTATCCAATCACATGTAATATATTCATATGTACATAAACTAATATCATCTTATTAGGTATCTTCGCATCATTCACATATGGGTCAGGAACAAGGTCGTCTTGCACCACAGGTAAAAAAAAAGAAAAAAAAGAAAGAGATATAGAATGATTCGGAAATATTAACTTGATATGTTAGGCTGGATATCATTTCGATCGTGGTCAAGCAACATCCACTGCATCTCCTGTAATGTCGATTTCACAGCTATTGTCATCAGATGCACCCCCACGTCATCAACAACAATCTACAACTGTACCAGTGCGTATAAGCCCATTATCACAATCTCATACCTTTGAGCGAGATAATCAAACTGTACCCGAGACCAAGTCTTCATCACAGCCTGAGCAACAACCTGCATTCCGTAGCAACGGTATCCGCAATTTGCTTAACAATGAATCAGAAGAAGCACAACCCACAGCTGATTCCGATACTGATACTGAAGATATTCCATTGATCTCGCAAGGTACTGGTGTTGCTATTGCTACTCCTACAACAAAGAGCCATGATAAACAGGTAATGTGTGTGAGATGGGGATATTATAATAAGCAGCTGATTAAGAGAGGTGGGATTTTTATTAGATGGAATCAGGATTGCAGAGTACAATGAATGGTCAACAACACAGCCATGATTATGCAGCACAAAGACCAGATGAGCATGTTACCAATGGTATTGCCGACAGCCGAGTACCACAGATCCGTCATCGATTTGAATTGAGTGATGATTCATCAGGAGACGAATTAAGTGATCACGAGGTGCCACGCATGAAAAGCTTAACAGAAAAAACGCTTGAAGAATTACAAATCACAGATGATGATGATGAGGAAATCTTTGATACACATCGGGATGAAATGGTGCAATACATGATTGAAGTTCATAGGCGACGGCAACGTGTGATTGAAGATTACGAGAATAAGCGAGCAGTAAGTTGAAGAAATATAGAAGAGTGCATGTTACTGAATTTTTTTTCTATAGCATCGACATGCACGTATCAGTGATCATCTTCAGCGTATCTATGAGAAACGATACGGTCCCGATTTCGTAAAGCAAGCGACTAGTGATAATGAATCAGCTACCATCTCGGCAACAACCGCCATGCTACTACAGGCTGCCAAAGAAGACAAGGAACGGCTCAAGAGGAAGAATAAGCGTGCACGACTCAACTCGGAAGATTATGATTCGGATGCCACAGATCAGCTCATTTTCCGTAAGCGTGATAAGATGTCAGCACGACAAATCGATGATGAACGTCAAAGGATTTGGCTTAATATTGCTCGCAAGGATATTCCAAGAGTAAGTACTAAGGACGATCAAAATTATTATAGGTTATTAACGTGCTTTATTGTTTTAAAGATGGCACGTATCCTATCACGAGTACAAGCTACACGAGCAGGCAATTGCAAAAAGATTGCACAATACTGCCAAAAGGAAGCCAAGCGTGCTGCAGCCAAGGGTAATCGAAGTCAAAAGGATATACAACTCCGATCCAAGCGAGCTACCAAAGAGGTATGTTGAAGATGAAGAAGGATAGGATAAAGCGATTTATTAACATGGGTTGGGTGTATAGATGTTGGCATTCTGGAAGAAGAATGAAAAGGAAGAGCGTGAATTGCGAAAGAAGGCAGAGAAGGAGGCATTGGAGCGATTGAAACAAGAGGAAGAACGACGTGAAGCACAACGACAAGCACGAAAACTCAACTTTTTGATCACGCAAACTGAACTTTACAGTCACTTTATCGGTCGCAAAATTAAGCAAGATACGAGCGAAGATGATGAGACAGCAGTACCTACGAGTGAACCACCTACTCCTGCAGCTGCAGCTTCTGAACCAACTGTCAACATTGAAGATAATGATGAAGAGATCGATCCAACTGCTGGAGAACAAGCTTTGGAAGAAATCGACTTTGATGATGGTAAGCATAATTTTTATTATGACAGGACAAGGTGATTGACAATGATATATGTAGATGACGAAGCCAAATTACGTGAACACGCTCGAAGAAGTGCACAAAATGCATTGGCTAAGCAAAGAGAACGTACTCGTGCATTTGATGAAGGAGCACGTGAACGCCGTGCAGCTGCTGATTCCTCTGATATTTCAATGAGTGCAGCTCAATGTGAGTGATCTTTTCATGATGGACCAGTCATACCCTTATGTTACTGACAACATTGTCTTTAGTGGATACCATGAACTTTCAAGATCCTTCCAGTATGGGCACAGAAGAAATCAAGCAACCATCTATGCTCATGTGTCAACTCAAGAGTTATCAGCTCAAGGGTCTTAATTGGCTGGCCAACTTGTATGAACAAGGCATCAATGGCATTCTAGCAGATGAAATGGGTCTTGGCAAAACAGTACAATCTATTTCTTTGATGGCATACCTCGCAGAAGTTCATAATATTTGGGGTCCCTTCCTCGTTATTGCACCATCCTCTACATTACACAATTGGCAGCAGGAAGTTTCAAAGTTTGTCCCCTCCTTTAGAGTAAGTTGAACAAAAGGTGGATGGTATTTATTTCATGTGATTAATCATCTTTGTTCAGGCACTTCCATACTGGGGTAATCCCAAGGATCGTAAAGTGCTACGTCAATTCTGGAATCGTAAACAGCTTTATGGACGAGATGCTCCTTTCCACGTGGTCATTACAAGCTACCAGTTGGTATGTTGAAGGTGTTTACCTTTTGTCACAGCACTTGATCCTGACTCTTTGTTCAATAGGTGCTCACAGATGTAGCATACTTTCAACGTGTCAAGTGGCAATACATGGTGTTGGATGAAGCACAAGCCATCAAAAGTTCATCAAGTGCAAGATGGAAACAGCTACTTGGCTTCCATTGCCGTAATCGATTGTTGTTGACGGGTACACCTATTCAAAACAGCATGCAAGGTAAATTCATTTATTTGGAGTCATCGTATATCGGAAACTAAGACATTGTGCATATAGAATTATGGGCACTGTTGCATTTTATCATGCCAACCTTATTCGATTCCCATGAAGAATTCAGTGAATGGTTTTCCAAGGATATCGAGAGTCATGCAGAGAACAAGGGCACGCTAAACGAGCATCAATTGCGACGATTACATATGATCTTGAAACCATTCATGTTGCGTCGTATTAAGCGCAATGTCCAACATGAACTCGGTGAAAAGGTAATTATCAGATCAATAGTTTTGGCAATGGTATCATGATATTCACCATCCACAATATTAGATTGAAGTTGAGATTTATTGTGATCTGACAGCCAGACAACGTGCATTGTATCGTGGTCTTAAGGAGAAGATTTCTATTTCTGAGCTACTCGAAAAGGCAACATCACTCAATGAAGAGAGCATGGATAGTCTTATGAATCTTGTGATGCAATTCAGAAAGGTATTTTAAAAGCAATTGTACCCAGTCAAGTCGAGAAACTTAAACATTCTATCGTATTAGGTGTGCAATCATCCAGAACTTTTCGAGCGTGCCGATGTTGTTTCGCCCCTATCATTCTGTGCCTACAGTGAAAGTGGTGCTTTGAGCAAGGAAACATCCTTATATTGCCCCTATTCATCTCGCAGCCACATCAAATTCCATATTCCCAAGCACTTGTATCGAGATGGAGGCATATTGCGATCACCAGGAGAACGATCCAATGCTGGTTTCTCGACCCGATACCTCGACAATCTGATGAACATATGGAATCCTGACTACATCCATGAATCCATGTTTTCCGATGACTCTGGTAAGTTTGTAAATATACATGCTATTGTTCTTATAACTCACATGTTTCATTTTAGACCCTGCATTTTCCTTCCTCCGCTTTGTTGACACATCCGCCCAAGAAGCAAGCTATACTTTCAAACAATCATTGGTTGCACGATGGATTGCACATCTTGCACAACGTGATAATCGATCAAGGCGGCGTTTCTATGCCACTCGTGATGGTGAGAGGTAAGTCATCAAGAAAATGAAAGGTTATCATTAGGGATGTAACTGAACGAGAAACCACGTGTACTTAGTTACGATGATGCACCCATCCACACCTTTGCCCGTTTCCTTATTACCGATACCATGTCACCCACATGTCGATTATCTGTTACACCTAATGGACCTATGGATCATCTCACCAATGTCCGTGGCTACACCGAGTATCTCACATCCAAATTCGACAATTGCTATATCCCAGGGGTAAATTGTTACCATTCACATGGATGTATTATATGATGCTCATTATTCATCTTATCTAGGCTCGAGCTGTTCCTGTGGATGCTATTTGTGATGACCGATCGTTTGCATATGAGCAAAAGGATATCATGTTTGATCCATCAGTACGAGCATGCCTATTTGGTGAACCACAGTACATTAGCAACCACGAACGACCTGAAGCCATGGCATTGACATCCATTGTTCGCAAATCGGATGGCCAGGGTATCATGACAGTCAATTCATCTGGTAGTGGTTATTCAATGATGCGTGTTCCTGCCATGCGTGATTTGATTTTGGATTCCGGCAAGCTTGCTACTCTGGACCGATTGTTGGAGAAACTCAAGAGCGAAGGACATCGATGCTTGGTTTATTTCCAAATGACACGTATGATTGACTTGTTTGAAGAGTACATCAACTACAAGCAATACAAGTATTTGCGTTTGGATGGTTCATCCAAGATCTCAGATCGTCGTGATATGGTGCAAGATTGGCAAACACGCCCTGAAATCTTTATCTTCTTGCTCAGTACACGTGCTGGTGGTCTTGGTATCAATTTGACAGCAGCCGATACAGTCATCTTTTACGACAGTGATTGGAACCCAACTGTGGATCAACAAGCCATGGATCGTGCACATCGTCTTGGTCAAACCAAACAAGTGACAGTATATCGCTTAATCACCAAGGGCACCATTGAAGAGCGTATCTTGCAACGTGCCAAGCAAAAGGATGAGGTAAGTTCCCTATCGATATGATAATCTTGCTACACAGTTATTTAACATTATCTTTCTTTCCATTTTCCAGATTCAAAAGGTGGTCATTTCTGGTGGTGAATTCAAGCAAGTCGACTTCAAGCCGAGAGAGATTGTCTCGCTGTTATTGGATGATGAAGGTAAGCAACATGTTTTTTTTGAATGGTATCGACACTATACTAAAGCCATGTCGCATTATAGAAATGGATAACAATTTGCAAATGCAGCTGAAGCGGAAAGCGGAAGAGGAAGAGAAGCGTAAAGCATCACGACCATCCAAACGAAAGAAGAACAACAATAATAACGGGGATGCAGTCAAGGCAATGGATCGTCTGATGAGTGCTGGTGGTGATACTCTTCCTGAAGATGAAACACCCGCTGCTGCCGGCAGTAGTGGAGGAGGCAATGGCAATAGCAAGAAGAAGAGTCGAATCGGCCGGCCGAGGACCAATATTTCATTCACAGGCTAAATATCAATTAGCAACCTATCATCCCATTGCAAGGATGGCAGTGAATAATAAAAAAGCAAACCTTGTGTATATTCTCTTACTGTAATATTGAGCAGCTTTGTTTACACGATGACGTTAAATCATTCTCTTTATGTGGGTATATGGTTGCTGCAATGCATCAAGGGGTACATGGATGCAAAATGATATAAGAACTTCTCTTCTTTGTTGGTGATGCATACTGCCTATCAATTATACTCCTCTACTTTCTGTGGCGCCATTGTTTGTTTGAGATTGAGATACCTGTCAATGACATAACAATGCAGCTTTGTTTAATAGAATAAAGGTTGGTTCCCGTGATGATGGAACTTTGTACACAATACTGCTATGCAATAAGGGGCGGGGAAACAGATGAAAAGAAAGTTTGACGCCATCGGATGAGTTATAAACAAAAAAATGGAAAATACGTATTTTGTACTTAAGAGGGGTTATGAAGGAGCATGCTGTAGAGGTAGAAAAGCGGTAATAATCATAGCAAAGTTGCGTGCACGCAATAAAAGAAGAAATTGTAGGTATACGCGGTCGTAGTAGTAGTGTAGTGTAGTCGCATGTAAGGAAAAATGGCTAGAAAGGGTATAGGATTGTGATATCTTACACCGCCATAAAGACGGAAAACGAGCGATGAAGAAAGAAAGATGTTTCAAAGAGGGGAAGTTTCATCAGGGAGCAAGTCGACACCAGAATTCATGGCTATACATTTTTCAGTTAGACGATTTGATACAGACACTACAATATGCAGTATACCTAACGCGATGAGCTTGCTTGGTGAGAGGAATGATCGATTGTGTGTTATTGGTCATGGTGATGGGGGCAATATAGCCTGATAGATGCATGGTGTGTATACAGAGAGCGTAACGTGTGGGTTGTGAATGTGAGTGATCAGGGGATGGATAAAAAAGAATATACATGTGGTGATTCCCTTTATATATGTTTTGCCCCTGTGGGTTGCCTTGTGGTCATTGTACATGCGATTCTTTGTTTCCCAAGGAGATAACGTACACTGATGTGGTGCATGAGTGGTTGTAAGGATCATCACATATGTGTGTGTGATGTTTTAGGTGTAATGCGGCAAATAATGTGTACTATGGTAAAAACGAGAAGAACATGTGAGCTGTTCTACGCACATGTCATGCATAAAAGGTGATTTGCTTTCCGTGCTGCTGTTTCATGAGCGATTCTCAAAAAAGTATCAGGCGATCCGCGTGTGAACACAGTTAAAGAAGAACCATATGGCAGGTTTTTAAACATCAATGTACAACAAGATGCACCTGCACACAAGAAAATCTCATTTCATTTTAGACCAGAAGAACCAATTCCAGCGCAGATTTTATACACTGTGGGTATATGTATAAGAGAGAGGAAGAGAGAGAGTGGGGGTATATACACTAGCTAGCTAGTACAATAATGATGATAATAATACATGAATATGGAGGAGTAATGTTATGATAGTTCACGGTACTCGTCTTCCATTTTTCCAATAAGATTTGCCGCATGGAGAGAGTGGGATGCATTGTTGCGAACCATGGTCAAGCAGTGTTCTAAATCGTTGCGTACCCGTGGTAAATATGCTTGATCTTCTGCATCCAAATGATGTTCAAATCGGAGAACTCGGGTTAATAGCACCCATACATCCATCAGTACACGTATATCAAAAAAGCACCGCCACTCAGATGATGCATCCAAGAACCGTAACAGGCGCACTGCATTGATCGCAGTTTGAATCGCCAGAGAGATCACACTTGTCTTGCTTTCTTGTTCAGGAAACATGGCACCCATCACCATAGCAAAGAATTCATCATCAGTACCATTGTATCCAATCATTGGTTTAACAGAAAGTAACTTGTCGATACGTCGTGCCCATTTTGTGCCAGCTGCTTGTTTTCGTTCTTCAGGACCCATGATAAGCCTTCCACCTTGCCATAGTTGCTGCAAATGTACCCATCGTGTTGATGATCCTTGAAGACGCTTATGCAAGAATGATTGTGCTATCAAGAGACCTTCATCGTATAACGCCAACGCTGTGAGTACAGCACCGATTCCTTTGGTCTTGGTCTCTTTTTCCACGGTCTTCATGTACACGTCGTCTGGAATATTAATTGCATCCAGTACAGGCAATGATAACTTTAATCGATCTGGAAGCATATGCGTGTACCAATGGACCATGGCATGATTGATTTGTTGCTGAACAATGATCTCTGTCAATTCCACAAGGTCTCTTGGTACAGTGGCCATAGTAATCCGGCTATTGTTGTAAATATCACGTCGTAATTTCTGAAGACACCGATGCATTTCAATCAAATCATGGGCTTGAATACTGTCATCATCTGCTGCAATCCACCACTCGTCACTTGGATTATGACAAGCTGCATAAAACCGAGCGTATCCAGTTTCCCGCTGATCACGATCATTGTTGTCAAATTCTGTTGCTAGTTCAAATAATCGTATTTGTTGTAAAAATGTCTGCAATCGATGAAATAATATTGATTCTTGCACATCATCTCTCATCATCGTTACTTGTGTTGTATATTCAGGTCGCAGCATGTCGGCTATACGCATGGCAATAGTAGTGTAATGTGCCAAAGTTGAACCTTGGCCAACTGTCATTTGATACAGTGCCAGAAACACAAAGGTTGCAAACGTTTCCAAACAAGGATCATCGAATCTATCGGCTATTAATTGTCGTGCTTGATCATAATAACATTGTGCAAATTCAAGATGTGATCCAGCTGGTATAATGTTACTGATGTGTTGACAAGATGATAAGCAAATGCCTGCACACAATGCCATGACTGCTGGTGATGATGTAAGATGATTGTTGTTCTCATATGGATCCACAAAGAGTCGAATGAACGTGGGAATGTGTACTGCCAAATGCTGATAATGTTTACAATTCCAATATGCGTCAAGTAATGGGCGTATAAAGTGAGAGGTGGTTTGCAAGCAAGGAGTGGTGTTATTGTCTATTGTTGAAGATAATGTAATCATGCGTATCGAGTTCACCCAACTCCTGCAAGTCGTTTTACCGTACTTGTTGAGAATCATTGTGTTGAAGGCTTTGATTAATGATCCATAAGTCGAATAAGCGTGGAATGTAAAGGGAACATGTTCTTGAGAATAAATTGCACTTGTCATTGCATGAAGATGTGGTAAAAGATCGTTGTAGGTGTTGACATGTGTTTCAATCTCCATTCTGCCGTTCCTGATAGTTAACATCCAAGGTTGTCGTTGATGGTTTTGTTGTTGCGATAATATCACTGACAAAGGTCCATCCTGTGCAAGCATTCTTTGTCGTTTGGTACTGCGTGATAAGGTTGTCATTGTCGAGGATGTATCATCGGTCTCCATCGATTCAGGTGTAGCTGGATAAGTTGCACTCGGTGTCCTAGCCCGTGTCCACTTGTTGTTATACGACTCATTGTCATCATGGGATAAAGGTGGTGTTGGTTGTCGCTGATATATCGTTGTGGATTGCAACTTGCACATCTCTTTTTGTAGCAACTCAATCTCGGTCGTCAAGGCTTCAATCTCACATTTCATTTCGTTCTCTTTGGCCATTTGGATAAACTCTTGATCGCGAGGCGAGAATCCTTTGAGATACACACACTTTAAATTGAACCGCTCGCATCTACGCAGCAAGTTACTCGGTCAATCAACTCGAAGAACAATGCCCGCAAAAGAGCCCACCTGTCACATGGTTGCTTGCAATCGCATTTGCGCTTCTGCTCTCGGCATTCTGCAAGGTTGAACTTGTTTTAGCAACTAAAAGGAGAGAGAGTGCGAAGGTCTGAACCCCACCTTCACAAGGAAATCGCTTATTTAATGGTTTATTCATTCCAAGTAGTGTCCATAAGTAGGTCTGCAGTCTTGTTTATATCAAGCGGATCGAATGATGTTTGGCAACACAAGAACACGGACCTCTATAGCGTAATTCCTCCAAGATATACCCAGTAATGCTGAGAACAAAAAAGATCCACGTAACCCATAGTTACTTGACCATTTCCCGTATCCTTTGTAAGACATCCATCCATTTTATAGTTCCACATGATCTAATGAGTAGCGATCAATCAAACGGTATCTAGCTTGCATATGAATAAAGACCCAACTCTATATACATCTTTTCAGATACTTTAGTATGCTTAATTCATTTAGCTCTCCGATTAACCGTTGTTGATTCTTTATAATAGCCCGACACACGCATGATGATAATGCATGAATTGTAATGTAAATCGCTTTTACGTATAAAGTGGTGTACAAGATGCCGGTATCTGATGTATTTGGAAAAGCTGCTGGATGACCGGAGTTTGCCCTGAAAAGGTTATCTGATCTTGTGCTCATCTTTGTTTCAGCGATCATGCGTCATAATGATCAAGGGGAAGGTCATAGCTAGCAATAGAATAGATACACATGTCATTGTATTTAATATAAAGATAATGATAATTTGTTATTGATTACACATTGGAGTAATAAGAGAAAATGACACAGCTTGTTCATTGTGCATTAGTGGCAATCGAAGCGTTCTTTTTCATTGTCCTTGTAATATATATTGAGCAAGAGCTGCAAGTTTTACTCTTTGTGTTTGGTTTTATCATCTCTGAAAAAATAACATTCGGCGTATAATCTATTTTTGACAGCAATGGCTATGTATTATTAGCTGACACACACATGCCATGATGAAATGTTGTCCATTTACATGACAAGTCATATACTTGAGATATATTGACGACTTTATATATGCAGCGAAATGGATGATGACACATTTTGTTGCGCATCTTATTGACACGTTGCAATAAGACGCAACCGTGTGCATTTGGATGCATCCATGGCCAATAAAGTCCTCTTCAACACAAAGTATAGCGATTACAGTTTTGAAGGTGTTATTCATGGTAGCATAACCAGCAGTACGTTAATTTATAATACGCCATGCTTTACAAAAGTCGATTGCGATTGCCCGCTCCATTCGGCTAAAGTTTAAGCTTGTGTAATAGCAGCTCATCATGTACAATGTGCAGCGTTACCTGAATCCGGTGTACGGATGTGGCGTCGTGGATAATATGACCAAAGTTGGATAGATTCGACTTACATGATAGAATGTAACTGGCATATGAGATTCACGGTATACACATTTCTCAGGGTCCAGAAGGAAGATCAATCAGCAATTAATTATACACCCCGTAGGTTCTGGAATACTACTGTCACACAGCTTGTTGCAGTTCATGTGGAGAGCGCAAATACCAAAAGTCGAGACTGTTGGGTACGGAATAGAATTAGCGAGATATTCAAACGAGCGTCATCCTTGTGATCCAATGAAAAACGCATTGCATATACAAGAAAGGTAGGCGAGTTGTCGGCCAACATACTGTGTACAACAACAGTCGTCATCATGCAGGAACACGAAGTATCATGCGAGTTTATTGGATTGTTCCTTAATCTTGCACTTGGTGTTTTCCAACTTTGTATGACACGAATCTTTATTTTGCTTTGGTTGGGGGTGGTTATCAACTTTGTGGTGCTTCTTTCATCTTTGTGCCAATGACTGGATCGATCATGCTCAAGAAATGTGATATGCGCCAAAGTACATATCATACCGAATATGCCAAACACCGCTTGGTAACGATGGAAAGTGATCTTGTTTGTGCCATTGTTATTGTAAGATGCTTCTCTGAGTAGGATTATGATTCCAGAAAAGTCATTATGGTACATCGGTATTGACTATGCAATCAAGAAGTCGTAGCAAAGGAAAGAGATGAGTGGGACTAAAATGATCCGTGGCAATATCATTTTATGCATGGCGACATCATGGTTGTGAATACCGGTGCTTACAACAAAGAGGTTGTGGTGTTCATGCCGTATGATGAATCGGGTGAAAAATTGGATCTGGTGCATTATCAAAGAGTTCAAATGTGATGGATTGTCCAAAAGAACATAGCTTTGTTCGGCACCAGATAAGATGAATGAGAGAAACGCGACTGATTGTCCATGCATGAATCTGCAATTGCTATGACAAACTCGGTGCTATGTTGGTGACAATATCCATCATCGAACAATAATATTCATTTGGTTTACGGTATTTTCTACAATCGCCTATCACTTGTAACCATGAGCACATTACAAAGAGACTTGTCATTGTCAGGGTACGCATGTGGTGCCAATAGCCAAATCTGTGTTTAATCAGTCGATTCAGTTCTGAGCTCGAAATGTGAAAGATGGGGGAGAACACTGTGGACATAAGGATATTGAATGGCAACTCATCGCATGCATGAAAAGGACCATGCGCATGATTTAGGAGAAACAAGTGGCGATCTATGGCGTACAAGCGAAAAGTCGGTATGTGTGTGCTACCCTGAAACGTACTCACTATCTAAAGTTTACACGTCAGCGATCATAAGATTACACACATTATCTCCAAATTGTGTCTGTGACACTCTTGCACATTGTAAACATTTAATTATTGTTATATTGCTACTACCCATCCTCACATCAATGTGAATTCGCAATGCGAACCTTATTTCAGGTATCCACCAAAAAAGTACAGCATTGAGAAGCAAATGCATGTCGTGGAAAAAAGAAGGGACACAGCCACGCATTCAAAAAAATTATATAATGCATATGTAACGCCATGCTTTCTCCTTGTTAGGGATTTATTACATATCTTTCTTTTTCCTTGCAACATGAAGTGGATCAAGACTGGCATCACGCTCCTATCTGTACATTTGTTCACAACCGCTGTTGTTGCCTACGAGACGTTGGATGCTTCTAAATTTACGCTGAAGGGATATCCCAATCGCTACGATGATCTTATTGCTAAGCTGGACGATGCTTTGCCCAATATCAGTGTCGCAAAAGTGATTGCTGACACCAATCATCCAATGAAATCATACTCGGGACCATCCAACTTTGTAAAGGATTTCACGTAAGCTCATATATTATAATCATATATTGATAAGCAGTTTCGCTCTTGCATGATATACCAATACATCATATATCTAGATGGGATAAGAAAACTGGATATGATGATCAGGGGACAACGAAGTGGTATCCACAAGGCATTACAAGTTCATCAGATGCATACGACAAGGGCACTTATGGTGAGAATGATATCATTTTGGCGTCATGGTACGATCACGACAAGACCGGTGGCGTTAATAAAGGTGTTCGTATATCTTTTATTGACGCCAAGAACAACAAGTACCGCAACGTATTGTTAGTGGTACCAGACACGAGTTCGTCAGGCACCGTATCTTTCCATGCTGTCAAAATCCACGCAGGTGGTATCATGTGGTACGGTGATAAGCTTTATGTTGTTGATACCAATAACGGTATCCGCATCTTCGATTTGAACCACATTTATGAAGTAAGTATTGGTAATGAAATCGGCCATGTTGGTTCTGGAAAATATCAGGCATACAACTATAAGTAAGTATTCCGTGATAGGATCGCTGATTATAATACAATCTTCCTCATAACCATGATATTGCTTAGATATGTTATTCCACAATGGGGGTAAGTGAGCAGATAATTTGTCAACATGGATCATTCCATAAACATCAACACACTGTTGTGATTGTATACATAGCCATTATCTTGCAGAGAGTGCTGAAGCCAAGGATTTCAACTACAGTTTTATGAGCTTGGACCGTACGACCACACCTGATTCCCTTATTATGGGACAATATGATATCAATGGAACTAAGAATCGAATCGTTCGCTTTGATATTGATTACACAACTCGCCTTTTGAAGCACTCCAGTGGAACA
The DNA here is from genome assembly GCA_025094155.1 of Lichtheimia hyalospora FSU 10163. Taxonomy (NCBI): domain Eukaryota; kingdom Fungi; phylum Mucoromycota; class Mucoromycetes; order Mucorales; family Lichtheimiaceae; genus Lichtheimia; species Lichtheimia hyalospora. Next base: position 57,319 of record PTRB01000147.1, read on the forward strand.
ACAGCAACTGCCACAGAGTACTACAATTTGGGTCTCAAATCAATGCAAGGTGCCACATCTGTCAATGGCCGATATTACTTTTCATGCAGCCATGGTGAAAGCAAAGCTGGTGATTTGTATACATGGGTAGTTGGAGAGGAACCGAAAGCACACAAAGGTGTTTTATCCATCGGATGTGAAGATCTCGCTTATAGGAAGCAGAACGATGAGTTGTGGAATTTGGGAGAGCATCCAAACAAGCGTCCAGTTTATGCAATCAAGGCAGGCAACTATTAAACGATGCGTAACGATAGCGTCCTTATTTAGCAAAATGATGTGTATCATAGTTATAATACTACTCCAAATGTGATAAAGAGTTTATTCTTGATCTACATTGGTTCCATTCCCAAATCCGTCTTGTAGATACATAATGGGACGCTAGCTAGATCAGATTTTGTGATCTCATGAGCAAGCCTTGATGGGTATTAGATGCTCAGCAGCCATACAAAGAAAGCCATACATCCACAATCACTCCTTGCATAAAGGATCGATGATTCACATGACGTGATGCTGTGTATTAAACAAGGAGTTCTTGGTCACATATCCACAATGAATGGGGTATAAAGAACACAAGGAAGAATAGTACAGTTGTTCCGCATATATCAATGAAATGTGTTTCTTTTGATGAGACATATCTAACAATACTCCATTTGCTTATGTTGTGTCGCTTTGGTAATTGGGTGCATTATGTAAATGTACAATGTCTTTTGATGGCTTAAAATGTCAACTCTAATTCTTTGTTGTTGGGAGTGACACGACTACTCCTTTCAAGTTATCACTGCAGGATACTATACATTTTGCATGGATTCAATGTCAGCTTGAAAAGCAAGCCATCCTGACAGGATTGTGTCAAAAGTGTATGCTGAGATATTGATAATACAATGTCTTAATGGGGTGTGCATGATGCTGCTTCTCATTTTGCTCCATTCAGCAATGATACACATACTTCAACTACCTTTGTCATCTTCCTCCAGCTGGTCATTACCGATCAATTCAACGATTGAAATATGCATTTGAATGCTCTCAAAGAGTGATTTGAACAGCAGTATGCTAAATCCCTTCTTCCTGCCGTATATTGACACATTCTAATGCATGCTTCAGGAGACAAAATAACAAGCAGTACCATCATTTCATACATGCATGCCTATAAAAGTTGTTTGATTTTCTTATGCATGTAGTCATTGTATGCAACATCATCTACATAATATGATGTTTTGGGGAGAATATAGCATTCCTAATACATTATGGTATATACAATGTAACGATTCAGACGAACACCACTACATCAACAACTGTGGTATATCAAACATATGTTGTTATGTATGTTTCTGCACACCAGAACTATTTCTTGGGTAGATGTATCACTATATCCGGTGTCACTAAATTGTGTGTGCTGTAGTAAAGCAGTATATTGATCCTTCAGCAGATCCTATCTATATTTCACAGGGTTATGTTTGAGATGGTTGGGGGATCTCATCATCCATATCAGATAATTATGATTTCGCATCAAGATATTTTTTTCATTTAAGCCCACTACTTGTAGCTTATGCTGGGCATACATCTGATACAATATACGACCGAAACTATCATAACTGCGCATTTTTTGCCATTTCACTAGAGTCAAGAGCAGGTGTACCCAATCAGATGGTGCAATCGCCATAAAAATCCCACGGGTAATGTTGTACGTGAGTAACACGACAACTAATGCAGCAAGCCCCGCCCTTGTCTGCAAAGCAAAGGATGAATCGTGTTCAACATTGTATCACCCAAAAGTGCCTTTGTGCCACAGGGCACCTATTCATGGGGGTGATCAAGAATGGCCAAGCTAACATACTCCGCGGAATCTATCAGATAAATGTTTTTTTATAGATAAAGGTACAACGTGGCGTAAAGGCAAGACAACACGACGCATTCTCTCCTTTTGAATTTTTTTTATCAAGATTTCATCTTGAAACAAGTCTATCCTTCTACCACATTGCTAGTTGTTTATTGATTGTGTCATTGTTGACACTTGATGCACATTCTTCCGCGGCGATATAATATATGATGGCAACAACATGATGCGCTTGAATGAAGCAACATCTGTGATAAAGGATGAAATTGTTTAGATAATAAAGAAGCGGGTAAAGACCATTCTTTTTGAATACTTAGAACGATCTGTAAACGACACGTTTTTAAAGTTCGGTTGTGCAAATCCGATCACCAAACTGGGTTGGCACGGACAAATGCAAACTTAAGAGCCACCCCCATTTATGCGCACCCTTGCTTTCTTTTTCTTTTAACACATTCCCTTTTATTGAACACACCATGTCCTCATACAGCAACAAGAGTATGCTATCTATATTGGCTCCTGAAATGATGCTTCATGTCATGTCATTTTTGCCGTTGACTGATGTGTATCGGATACGATCCGTGTGCAAGACTTGGCAAGAGATGGCTGAAGAATATATCTTTTTGAGGATTCGAGAGCAAAGGAGTACCGTTGACATCAAGATCGGTGATAAAAGGAGAGGTGCAATAGTCAAGTTGGTACCGCATTCGTATGACCGGCTCAATCGCATTGTGGAATTCCGTCCCATTGCCATGACAGCAGTGCCCATGACAGTGGATGCCAGCAATCCTTTTAGTACCTGTCACCGACGTATGCAAATACACTTTAGTGAGTGGACATCATCAAGTCAAGCATCCGAACTCGTTGCAGCAGCAACATCATCCTCCAATACATCAATAAGCCTTCAGGACAAAGCGCTTATGCTATTCCATATGGAGTACAACCCAGCACTTGAACGAACGTATGAGCTACCATCGTGGGGTCCTTCAGAATCGCCTGATCATTTCGTGGGTGACAAAGGCCTGATTCTCTCATTGTCCTACGTACAACCATCCACAGTAGATGATCCTTCAGCAGCAGGAGTATCGTTTTATTCATATCCTAATCATACTACATCCATACCAACAAATTCTCCTCCGCATATTCAAGTCCAGTGGTTACGAGTGACACTATCATGGATCCTTTCTGGCATTCGATCTAATATCACACAAACACAAATCTATCCACAACGTTATGGTCGCCTAAGTCATGCTCTTGCACGTCATGGTTGCTTCAAATATGATCCATTATCTGAACCTGTACTATCTCATATTGTTCACAATGAGAATGATGAACCATGGTCAAGTCATCAACAGCAGCACTCTAGACCAGCTTCCATTTGCGATCACCCTCGTGCAGCATCATTACATTTTCCCACGGTGAATGATAACCATTCGGACACTCTTTCGTCAACGTCGGCATCAGATTCAGAGCATGAAACTATAGAAGATATGGAAGAGCATTTACCAGCCGAATTGATTGAATATGTCAAAGTCCATACACATGAATGCCGTACTCGTTTATCACGATTGCAACACTTGCTCGAAGGCTCTGGAGTGGATGCTCGCGTATTGTGGAAGTATACATTTGCCAAATCTTATGTCAATGGATCTTTACTGGGTGAAGAGGATGTAGTAAGGCGGATACAGGATTCAGAAAACGAATGGCGTTTGAAGCGTATTAGTCTTACACGTCGATTGGGTATTGCTCAATAATCACCATACTCACATGCATATCATTCATTTCAGCATTGATGTTTCCCGCTCCATATTTCGTGTTATACCCACAGTAGTAGTTTCTCTTAACAGTAGTAATTCTTGACAATGAATCGTTCTGGAAAAAAAAAGTCTTTTTGTTTTTTGCTCAATATCATGCATTGATCACTTTTATGATTGTGTTACATTTACCATTGATGGTATGAAGATAATCAGTAGCAGTAATAATATGCAGTTGTGTCACGGGGGAGGGATGATAATATGAACCGTGCATCCATCACATTACTATGACTTGCTCCTCACAGTAACCGATGAATTCATGATAATGAAGGAGTGCTCTTTATCTCCTTGGAGTATGGAGATATTCAAAAAAAGGATGTAGGTTTACCACTAAAAATAGCGTACACACGGATCATTGTTGCAACTCTCATATCCCATGTCTGGTTACAGTGATGATTTTCCCCACGCACAGCCCACCTCGATTCTCTAAAAAGAAGCATACTTCTTGCAATATGAAAGGTGAATATGAATATATTTATAGGGATAGCAATAATCGACTACTATTCAATATTATCGGGAAACAACGTGAGAATCGCTATATGAATAATCGGATAATGCGTGTCGCTCATTATGCAGAGTCCGGTCTTCAAAGTCAGTTGCTGAAACCTTGTGTACTCTTTCTTTTTTTTTTGCGCGATCACACCACCTGCCATGATGCCTGACACACCGGTCAATGCTGTAAGTAAATGCCATATACTATAACCAATGATGGTGTTAATCAAGAGAACAACCTACTTTGTTATTGAATTAAGGGCCATGCGTATGCCAGTCGAGCAGAAGACCATGAGGAACGGGAAGATTGGACCAAGGCTGCCGAAGCCCATTCTCAAGCTGCTGGTATGCTTATTCGATCATGTATCCATATTATTATATTAAAATAACTGTTGTCATGGTGTAGAACAATTCCAAAAAGCTGTTGACTATACTCAAGATGCAGTGGTACGCTTTCTTCCATATATGTGAAGGGTATGTTACGGGCCGACACCTCATCCGATACTATGATTATAGGCGAGCAAGACGTTGCAGTTATTGGCACTCGATCATTTACGTAAAGCTAAAGAGTTGGAAAGAAAAGTCATCAAGTTGCAAAAAGGTCGTCAAGCTACTCAACAACGTTCACCTTCTACAAGTCATTCCATAAACGACCATTCTTCTTCTTCTTCATCTTCCAACATCAGTTACTCGTTTGATATGGGCAACTTACGTCAAGCTCTTGCAGGGGATCGTCGAAGGCATCATGGTGGGCGAACAACGCATGGATCATCAACACCTGCCATTGGAGGATCTTATGCTGTGTTGCCATCAGATGGTCGGGTAAGTTATAGGATACGAATAACAATTGATGGACCCATTCTCATTGGTTGTGTATATAGGATGAAGATAGTGATGAAGATGCTGATCCTTTCAACAAATTCTGGGGTGTAGTCGAGCAACTCATGGACAACTTGTCGAATCCTGTCGCCTTTACATCTGCACCACTTAATGAATACGACAATCCTACCCCTGCATGGACACAGCAAAAATCATCTACTACTGCAAACGACATGGACGATGAAGATGATCATTTGGCATCAAAGATGATGGAGTCTTATTTCTTTGTACCAGATCCTCAACACTATCAAAATGGATCAGAATCTTCGTCATCCAAGTAGGTAATCCTTGGATCTTTGAAAACGTTATCTCATATGAATTTCCTTTCGGAAAAGGTCGAACGACTATGCGACAGAGAATGAGCAGCTCAGAAAACGTGTCAATGATTTGACACATCAAGTACAATCACTCGAAAAGGTATGATTCATATCGCATACACAAACACCTTCATGATGGTTGATATCCACGGAATACTTTATAGGCTGCTGAAGAACGTAATGCGTTGAAAAGCAGTATCATGCAATTCAGAAGTGATGTCAAGAAACAAGCCAAACGAATCATGCAAAGTCAAGATTATTCAGCAATGCGTGCATCATCGTCAGCTGCATTGATGACTACAAGCAGCCATGCCCATAATGGATACATCAGGCCTTCAGGGGATCTCGGTAATGGAGGATTTGGATTGGCTTTTAATCATGGTTACTGATACTCATTATATGTAGTATCGAGAATTCGAGAGCTTGAAGAAGAAAACCGTCAACTCAAACTTCAAAATGAGAAGCAGCAGGCACTTATGAACAAGTATCGAGAAAGGTGGGAGAAATTGAAAGAAAGTGCAAAGAAACGACGTGCACAACCGGAACAGGTTCGTATATGCTTTCGACTCTGGCATTGATTATATGCAGATCTAACGAGTTGGCATTTACATAGGAATCCGCATCTTCCAGCAGTACTTATACGACATGTTCCTCGGATAATATGAAGCAGCCAACATTGTTAAGGTCATTGGCACAACAGTCACCTCCTTATCCACCTTTTGCTGATTCCACGAGGCGCACACCATCATTAACCGCCAGAGGATCCCTTGGGAGTTGAGACACCATGTTTCTTGGATGATATACCCCCCTTCACCATTTTTCTCGCCACACAAAAAAAGGACACCTGTTGTATTCTTAGAAGAACATTCACCCCATCTTCATGGTAGAAAAGCTTACACAGCTAGTGTATGAAAACCAAAAGTTTACCTCGCCGTTATAACCTATGTAATACATTCATAAAACATATTCACTATCCATTCTCTTCCATGAACGATTGAAAGATAAAGTTTGCTTGTTACTGCAAGTATATGAATATCCAGATTCTCGTACCACCAAGTGTAACAGTGAGTATAGAGGTGTATTCACCGCTTTGACGATATGAATCTATCGCATTATAGCGGAGTATGCTCTATTAGTGACCAAGGCACCTCGTCGATCATATAATGACGGCATGAGCACATACATCTACCCCGTTGTATTATGTTGACTTGAGCACAACTGGTCTGAAACATAGACCATACACAATCTTGGCTACGCGTAATGATTTTTGTGCTCGGATGCCGCTAGAAAGCATAAGTTTATAATTAGGGGCTGATGACAGCCTTTACCTTGCGAGGATAGATTTCGACTATTAAGGAATAGGGGACCACGCGACGCATCAACCGGTTCTCCGGAATTTTCCCGACAATGTCAAGCGTTAAACATGCATTGCAGGATTGTTATGTGTTGGAAATGATCGATAATGGGTTTAATGATCACTATACAATCGCTTCCATATATAGCTTCAAGATAGTATTCATGTTCATTATGCTGCTCACGAGATATTGTAACATAACAAGGTGACATTTTAGCGCCAAGAGGGCCTCGAACTGCTGCCAAAAATTGATTTTGTATTCGTATGGTTGTGTAACAGTACTCGCTTCGAAATAACAATGTGCTTTTCTTGCTTTCGCTAATCGCTTTTTCTCTCTTTCCTCACTTTCACGTTCCTTTACTTCTATCACCATCATGTCCATCATTGGCATGCGTTCAACGGTATCGACGCCAACATCGTCACATGCAAATGGTGTATCAGCTGGTCTGAACAAACCAATCGTTATTCCGCCACGATCATCTTCACTATTTCTGCAGACTTCTCAGCACTCATCACTTATGCTACCATCTTTTTCACGCCCTGGGTAAATGCAGTTGTGCTCAAATATTTTTGTTCGCACGTTGATTGCTCATCATGATTCCCCCTACAATACTAGTGGTGCTCTTCCTCGTTCACATTCGACCACGAATCTTCATGTAATAACACCACTCAAAAGAAAACTCAGGCACCTTGTCGTACAACGATACTAAATTAAGCTCCATCATTAATACAGGATCTTGTTTCTGATCTTCACCGGCAGCGGGAACAGGTACGATGATGCCATGATATGACTTGTGTGTGTGTACACATCTTTTTATGCATTATCTTTCTAAATGCTTAAATATATAGTATCAAACACACATGACGAAAAAGGCGAAAGCGCAAAAAGAAAAGAACAAGTTTGGTATGTAGAACGAAAATAGGAGAATGAGATCATTAACCCAAAGTGCACATACATGTAGATGCAAGCACTATATCAAAAAAGCTTTCTCGACAAGCATCATTTTATTATCAATTAGCAAAAAGCAAATCATTACGCGGTAAACGAGGATCCACACCCAAAGATACATCCAAAACCACACAACGATCATTGCTACAACAACCAGTTGCACCACAACCCGTGGACATGCCGCGGATACAACGTGCTGATTCGCGTGTCAGGGTGCAACAAGTTCTCCCGATTCTTCAGCCATCGAGCGCAGAAATCGAAGAACTTACCGAACAACAGCATCAATTGGAAGTGGAGCAGTATGAGCAACAGCTGTATGTATCATCCAAGATGCTTGACGATATCCATGATTTATCACCATCATTCCCATACACAACGTTGGAAACGCCAACAAACACATTGATGCCACCTGAATCACCTGCCACCCCATTGGATGAATGTATTCAACGTGGTATCCAATATCATGAGAACGGCCAAGTAGATCAAGCCACTGCTGAATTCAAACATGCAGCAGAGGAAGGTTCACCTATGGGCATGTTCTTTTATGGCCTTGCATTGCGTCACGGATGGGTAATGTTATTATTAAGTTATCCATTGTGCCATCTTACTAAAATGATTCAATGATAGGGATGTGAGAAGAACGAAAAGCACGCTTTCCGATATTTGCAAAAATCTGCTGAACATGCCATTGTCAACTTGGAGCACTTTGTGGCAGATACTACAAGCGCTGAGCTGGTCTTGGCTTTATATGAGCTAGGAGTCTCATTCTATTATGGTTGGGGTGTATGTATTATCCATCTCTTCTTATTGAAGGACCTTCTAACATGCGAACTGTGATATAGTGTGAAAAGGATCAAAAAGCAGCCGTGTTCTTTTACAAAATGGCTGCTGATCTTGGTGATGCCGATGCACAAAATGATTTAGCACAGTGCTATCATCATGGCATTGGTGTCAAAAAGGATATTCATCTCGCAGCCAAGTACTATCGCAAAGCAGCACGTCAAGGACATGGCGTCATGGGCAATTCTTGGATCTATAAACCCAAATATGACCGACGAAATAGTTTTTGACCACATCATTTTCATCTTTCATCATGCATTATTCCATACATTCATACACATTTGTATCTTTACAATCAATCAGTTCAAACGCATGTGCCATTATTAAGTGGATGTTTTATATATTGAGAGTGTGCGTGTTATCTAAGGCGATAAACATGTGCCATGTATATGTATATCGGAAGATTATTTAAAGCAACAAGTAGGTACCAGCCAAACTCATTGCACCAAAGATCATTGTGCCCAATTGCATTGAAACGGATGATGCTGCGGAATCGTCGAAACCACTACCACCCACACCACCTTTGCCAGTCATTCCTGATTTTGGTTTGGCGACAGCTGCCTTGCACATGAATGAATTGCCTTTGATGACACCATTCTTGAGTTTGCTCATATCATTGCACGAGAATTTACTACTGGAAGTTTGCACATTGAGACCACCGCGTACCTAAATGCAATATGTGAATCAAATGAACACCCACGTGATACCATATCAACTTACATCAGCCAACTTGGGTAATTGCACTTCATCAAAATTACCAGTGATATCCAAGGTGCCATCCACCTCTTCAAGTTTGGGGAATGAGTCAATGGTTGCAAGGTTATTGTTATTACCAACGGATAATGCACCACCCAGTCGTTGAAGTTTTGGCAAACCAAGCTTGGAGAGCTGGCTATTGCTGGTGATGGTCAAGGTGCCTTCCACATCTTGAATTTCAGGAAGGCTCAGTTCACCAAATGTATTGGAGATGAAAGAAATATCACCAGAGACTTGTTTAAGGCTATCCAATGCAACTCCTGCAAGATTACGGAAAGCTGCATCCTTGAGTTTCTTGACATTCTTGAGCTACATACACGATGGTGTTAGCATAGTCATGCATGAATTGACTGTTACACTTACGTCCAAGTTGAGACTCGGTGAATTGGCCGATACTTTAAGACTTGTAGACACATCAGTCATGTTGCCAAAGTCCACCGATTTAAGATAAATATTGTTATCAATGACAAGTTCCGACAATTTTGAAAGTTTGAGACCATCAATGCGTGTGGTGGTAGTGTCCGAAACAATAAAACGATCTGCTTGTTCCAGTCCTGCTGAAAATGCGAGTGATGACAAGGCTGGATGTACAGCAATCTCAAAGCTACGCACACCAGTAAGAGATTTGGCAATGAATTTGTTCATGACCTTGTTATTTTCAAGTTTCACTTGGCCATCGACGATTTTAATGCTTCCAAGATCCAATGTGGAAAGAGCGTCATTGTCTTTGACAATCAAATCTCCTGACAATGCCTCTACTCCGCTAAAGGAAATTCTGTTGATGGCTGTATGATCAATGGTAATTGTGCCTTGATATTTCTTGCATGTATTGAGACTATCAAGGTCACCTTGCGAAGTCACCTTGATATCGCCAGAACACGAAGCTGCATAAGCAGTCTGTGATGCCAATGCCAAAAGACCCGCACCTGTCGCGATGGTGAGCAACTTCATGGCCGACAAATGATTCGATAATAGTGGGGATGCAAAGTGTAAGCGAGTTGTGATGTAAAGTAAGAAAAAGCAAGTTTGCAGTTGAGCAAGTCATTTCATCCGCTAATATTTCACAGGTCGACATGTTTGTTTTCTATCATGATTGTTATTCAACATTGCTTAACAATGACGACATAAAAGGCGGGAATATTGCCTTCATAACGGATGGTTTTATGACAATTTGTATTATAGTATGTATTTAGAAGGAACAAATATGGTGAAACGTATTCCATCCTATTCCATTAATACTGAACAACAATCAAACTTTCATTATCTTTTTCCGAAAATACCCTTTGTGCTCTAACGAGTATACGTGTTTTTATATGATGAAACTCATAAGATTGTGGTAATTACAAGGATGGCTAGGATATGTTCAAGGAAAGAGGACGACGAAAAGGAGGAGGATAATGACAATCATTGCTTGTTGGAAGGTGTTGAGATTGAAGGTGTACCTGCTGAAGGTGTAGCAGCAGCACTGCTGCTGGTGGATGCTGGATACTGTTTGGTTAATGCTTCGAGAGAGTTGGCTAATGCTGAGCTTTGCTTCCCCAATTCCTTGAGTTCATTTTCCAAAAAGGTTTCTTGTTCATCGTATTGTTGCACCTTGATCATTAGCTTGTCAATGGTTGTTTTGGTTACGAGTCGTGTCCAATTTTGGATCTCTTCAGATTCATAAGATGCAAGTCTTTTGGCTTCCTCTACTGCACTTTCAAGTGCTCCAATGGCTGCCTTTTTGATTTGTTCTTTGGTGAATGCTGATTCATCATCTATATCCATCGCATCCGATTCCGTATCTTCCTTGGTATTCTCACCAATAAGCTCTTTAATGGCTCGTTTGGCAGCAGCTGACCCAACGCCTGGGTTGATGTGACCAGATAAATAGGCAATTAATGTCATTACGGGATTGGGTTGATCACCAAAGGGTAATTCTTCGAGTTCTTTGTCTGATAATTTGCTTGATAAGAAATCATCCGTGATGGGTAACTGAAGAAATTGCGTGATACATTGTTCCTTGGTGCGACTACCAACATGTTCCGAAATGGCCAGCCAATCTTCGTCATATTGTTCAATGCCGTCCAAGAGTCTCAAAGTCTCTTCCTCAGTCCAATCATCTTCTATGTTTTCTTCTGGCTCTGGCTTTTCCATGCGTACAAATTCACCTTTCCAAGTATTGGCAGTAAATTTGCCTTCAAGGAAACAATCGGTGCATAGCTGATAGTTCTTGTACTTGTAACTCTGATATCTCACATCGCTACAATCTTGTTTGCAAGTGGAGCATTGGAAGACAGTCTTGTGATCTGGATTCTCATTGTCGTATATCTCAACATCCCATTGTGACTCTGGTTTGCTATCTTTTTCCTCGTAGATAAGCTTGCGCATGAAATCGATATCAGGTACTGCTGCATCAAAATCACGTTGACTTCCTCTCTCAGTGATTTGTGCATCTGGCTCGCTTTCAACAATTGGATCAAATGTACGCCGTCGAGGATCAACCTATGTTTTAGTGTGTGAATATGTGATTGAACAAATAAAGGCTTAAAATGTACCTGTTGATTTATAATACCCGCTTGTTCAAGGAAACTATGTATCCTGACAACAGCTACAAGATCGATCCCTAATCCAGCTTTGCAAGAGGATATCGTCAAATGGTACCCAGGATTCTTCCGGTAGGAATCGATCATATAGTTGCGATACTTGATGTAATCTTGTGCTAACTTGTCCGCCTTTTTCCCTTGACCACTGAAGTATTCTGGGAAAGACACTTTCTCGATTTGATGGATGGTGTTCTCATCAAACCATTCTGGCATTGTCAATGTATTATAGTCATAGGGCATGGCTGTTGCTGCATCAAGATCTGGTCATTGTATTTAAATTAGTGTGCACACGTGATGACAATATAACTGCGAATTTGTTACCTGAATCATCAGCTTTCAGTTTCTTTGCAGGTGGTTCTTTGGGTGGAAATTCAATATAAGATGCTGTATATCGAGAGATATTGGTGATATCACCATTGCTATAAGGCTCAAACTCGTTTTTTCTTTGTCGACTGCCGAGCTGTGGTCGTTCTTTTTCAATATCACGAATACGTACAATGGGTTGATAATCAGTGTTCAATACTGGTAAAGGTGCAACTGGTACTTCTTGTGCAGGTTGTTCAGTTTTGATTGAGACGGTTGGATTCGTATCTTCACTAACAGGTGTCTGACGAGCTGTGGTGGAAACGGCAGCATCATCGTCATCTTCATCTTCATCTTCATCTTCATCCAATTCTTCATAATCCTCTTCATTCATCAATTCGTTGAATAAAACACTGTCTTGTAACCATCGAGTTGCAATATGCCAAGCGCCATGATGAACTGGAGCTTCTTCTGGGTCAGCAAATTGATCGGTTTGTGGTAGCCAGCTGTCATATGAATCGGGGTAGTACCACCAATGCACCAGTACATTGTGATCACGTTTTTCAAGTGTGCGAAACCATTCTTCTTCTCCAGCTTCATATTGATGAAGTGGACCATGCAATACATGAGTTGCTTCTTGCTCTTCTTCACAATGGTATACTACAATACATGAGTTCATATATAAATATCACTTTGTTGGCTTATCACATACACTGCATCTTTTTGATCATTGACATTAAACTCTTGCGACCCGCTTCAGGAACAGTGCTGGAAAAGGCGACTTTGGGTACTTGGATCCATCCTGCTTGCACCAACAGATCGCGTATTGACTGAATAAGATCGACATTCTTTGTTTTCTTTGAAGGTGCAAAATCCCACTTTTTCCATTGGTGGTTGGCACGATGCGTATAAGCAGCGAGAAGGATGGTATATAAAGGCGATTCTGTTGTTTCGCGTACATTGGGTTCTAATTTGAACAGTTTGGCGGGTATCCGAGGTGGTGCATGGGAGACTTTGGTGTTGAATCCCAAGTGATCTTGCTGGAATTGTTGTAGCTGGCAGGTTAACAGAGAGAGATCGCGTGCTTCAATGTCATTCTGCTGTAGTTCTTCAACCAAGGATTGCTGTATATCTTCAAAGCAGGCAATTGTCGATGGTTGTTCGTAGAATTCTGGATCGATGGGTGCACCTTTAGGATTCCTGGTTGCCATATTTCTCTCGCTGCGGTCTGGATAATGAAAAAGAAACCAAGCTGAGCATCTCACTCACAGAAATCTTTCATTGACCACATCCATACATCAATAATTATCAATACAGTACGATTGGTTTATGAATCCCCTTTCCATAGTTTTTTTTATTAGGGAATGTAGCAATATTATACTCCTATGGTAACGGCGGTTGCTGTGGTATCCGTTTCCTTGAAATAGAATAAAACTCTATTGAGTCTATTTTAGTTGAACACTTGAACACATCTACATGATTGAACTTGTAATATGGGCACTATGGAGAAGCACGTGCAGCGACAACTATCAAGATGCATATCTTGTACTTTGAAAAAAGTATAAAGTTATGGCTTGTCATTAAACGAGAAATTGTTGATCCAAATGTACGGAAGCGATTTATTCGCATAGTACGTATGAGCTACGTCTACAGGTATCGACTATTCTAACTCGATATTCATTCTTATTAACAATATGTCTACCTCGTGTCAAGTCTGCTTGGGTGATACAGTTACTAATATGACAGCAGTGATGACTCTTGGTATCCACTTTAATTAATGTATAGAAACTAAAAGTAGTATTGCCCAAAAAGAATGGGCGGCATTACACACAGCAACAGCTCGATTTAAACATGCCGGATGACACATAAGCCATTAAAGGTTTCCGGACCCAGCCGAGAGTGAGTAAGGGTTCATAATGAGATCCAGCTCATGCAAGCTTTCCGAGACATCCTGATTGGGGCGACTTGAATTTGACAGCCCTTGGTCTGTGTTAGGAGGGCTTTGAAACCTATCTCATCACTTATGAACCGGTGGTGATTGTTGCATTTCTTGGCACTGCACCACGACGTACACCCTTGCCCTTGGATATATATTCGACTCTCTTTCTCTCTTTCATTTCACGGTTCATTGATCCATCACGATCTGTCATTTCAAACAACCACCACCATGGGATCAACAAACGAGGTACAAGTCAAGAAACGATTGCGTGCGAGACAAAGCTGTGATTCTTGTCGACAACGGAAAACACGGTGCAATGCCGATGATACGTTTCCTTGCAGCACATGTACCAGTCTTGGCCTTGATTGTCATTTATCCAAACGAAGGAAACGAGGACCTATGCCAGCAGCATATGTTGAAGCACTCGAGGATCGAATTAAGCGATTAGAAAAAACATTATCTCATCATGGAATGAATGAATGCAGTGATAATGGAAATGGTCAACGAGCATCATCACCATCATCATCATCATTATCAAGTCGGTCAGGATCATCGTCACCTGCTGCAAACACCACCGATCTCTCAAGACGCATACGAACATCCTCCGATTCACCGACCACTAATAGTCCAAAACCAACATCGGGTTATAATACGACTCTTTATATTGGGCGTAGTGCAGGCTATTATGCACTGGATCAAGAAGCCTTTGCTAATGAAAGAGGACATGAAACTGATTGTGAAGTCGAGAAAACTGGCAATGATGAGCAAGATGATCATCTTCTTTTAACATCCGAACAACCAAGCTCTGATCCTTCACGGTACCGTGGTAGAAAAGGTGGATCTATTCCTTCATGTCGCCAACGCCGTTTTGAACCATTTAAGAATATACCCAACATGACTGTGGGTATTGTAGACGATCTCATAGAGTTGTAAGTTGTTTCATTCTACAAAAATCATTTGATATTAATCTTATATATGCATGCTTAGGTATTTCCGTTATGTTCATCCTACAGCACCTGTGGTCAACAAGATCGCTTTCCTCGAGCAGTATTACTTTCAAAACCCACATCTTCCAGATGAATACTTGCTATACACAATATGCTCAGTTACCTGCAAATATATGGTGAAGGAGAAAGATTTGCTTGCCAAACACAAATTATCAGTGGATACAATGTACGCTATGGGTCAGCAACTTTACGACAGAGCAGAAAAGGTGTTGGAAACCGTATTCCGAAGATCCAATATATACACAGTATCCACGCTTATATTGCTGGCTTCGTTTTGTCCTACCAGTATTGAGCAGGAACAGGATGAGGATCGACTGCAATGGTAAGGATGATAATATAAGAACAAATCATATACTGTTACTGACATAGTTGTTTCATTTCAGGTTCATGGTTGGAACAGTGAGTAGTGAATTGATCTTTGTAACATGTTTTTCTTTTACTAACCCTATAATGTGTCTCTTTATGTATAAGGCAATACGAATGGTATGTGATCATTTATTGGTTTCATTGTCAATTCATTGAGCTAATTTACAGGGATCATATTATAGGCTCAAGATTTAGGACTGCATCGAAGCTCGACACGATGGCGACTTCCTGAACATGAAATTGAATTACGACGACGTGTATGGTACAGCGTATATGGAATTGATCGAGAAATGTCAGCTGCATTGGGGAGACCGTAAGCATTAATAGTCAAGAAAGGGAGAGAGAGAGTATATCGGTCGCTCATGCATAGATATGTTTTAGGTTGACAATCTTGGATGGTGATTTTGATGTTGAGATGCCTTCACCCTACGAAGTCGGCTCGAGCTATGATCGCAATACCCGAGATGTGGATGATGATGAACCAGTGCCAAAACTCTTATTGGAAGCAGAAAGAGACCTACGAGAGAAACGACCCATATACGACGTGTTTTCGTATTACATTCCTTGTTCTCGAATGTTTGGCCGGGTGCTAGGAGAACTTTATTCAACAAGGGTGCCTTCGATTGAAGTGGCCAAAAAGCTTTCAGATGAGGTGGATGTATTAAGTGAACGTACTATGAGGGATCTATCAGCTATAACAACTCACGAGAATGATCCTTTCAGCTTTGGTAAGATATATTACACGCACACATTTTCATCTTACCGATTCTCATAGATGTTTTCATAGAATTCATGATATCGTATCACCAATTTCTCAAATTACTAATCCATCGTTGCTTTATCTCGGACCGCGACGTATCCAACATTGACTTTGCATTGCATTCACTGAGTGTATGTACACTCTCGGCTATTTCGATTATCGATAGCGTGGAAAAGATAGAAGCGGTTGGTCCAAGTAGCATGCCATGGAAGTATATAAGCTAGTAAGTCTTATTGATATCTCTTATGTTTACAATCATTAACATTAACATCATTCAAGTGTAATATTCCAAACAGCCACCATCTTTCTTTTTCACGCCAAAAGCGACAACGATTTTCTTCGACAATTGGGAGCCAGAAACCTTGCACGATGCGCGAATATCTATTTGAATGATGAAGAATTACGTGATAGTCGGCCTGCAAAAATGCTCAAGTCATTAGCTGCAAAGTACTCGGTTACACTGGAGAGCACAGATCCAAGTACCTTAACAGCAACAATCCACCACCAGGATCATTCTCTGCTTGGATCAGCACCTGCAAATGCTAGTGGTCAACATGAATCAGCTCATGTCATTCATCAAAATTTACCACATAATACTACGAGTGATATGGTTTATTCCACACCAGAAATGTCCATGCAGAATTATTCATCTTATGCACCATCAGAACCTCTCGTAAACATGGATTCCAGTCAACAGCACACTCCTTCCACTCTTATGGGTTCTACACAACTTCAACCGCCGATTCATTTGACAGCTATTCCCACTGACGAGTTTAATACGATCGATGTACAGTTTGACGCTGCTGGTTTGTCATCCGAATTAGCTCTTTGGGAATTCCCAACATCGATGACATGGAATGAGTGGGATCCATATTTGTAAGAATTCATTTCTTTGTATATACCTTTATTATTATTCACTCTATATAATCACCCCCTTCCTCTCTGTTCTTTGTTCGATCAATTAAGAAATTTGAAACAATGAATACTCATTTTCTCCTTATTGTTGATGTATAACATCTTTCATATCGCAAGAGTCGACTTTCTAGTATACATGTTAATCGAAAGCAGTACCCAAAACCCCTCAGAACGCAGCACTTGGACACATTTCCCGTCTATGAATATTCACAGCTATATTAATACCAACTGCTTTTCACGACCAAACAAGAGCATCTTGTATACCACATTATCTCGATAGGCTATCATGATTGGGTTAAAAGGAGAGGAATGTGGTCGATGGAGTTCGTAATACTCGCACGATCATGCATTAATGCTGTTAGAGAGTGGATATTCTATATAAGCCTGTTTGATGCAAACAATAAACAACAGCTTTCTCTTCCCCATAAGCTCCCTTTCAAACGGCTCTTTTGCATTGTATCGTAGCGGATTGTATGGGCTGATGCGCAGCTCTTAGGGCGGTTGAGCATTTTACAGCAGTATGAGAAGCAGCGTTTGTCTCAAAATCTTGTGTTGTCATCGGAGTAACAGTGTCGCTGGAAACAAGCATTGGGCAGCATCAGGTATTTCCTTCACTTTTATGGATACACAGTCCTACCTATCTTACGTGAAGGAGCATGCAAACGTGCCTTTCGATGTCAAGGATTTTTACACGCATTTCCAATTTAGCAACAAAGATGATGCCGAGAGAATATTCCAAAGATGCATTGGTGTTTTGAAGCGGGACGACTACCAAGAAATTCAAGCTTGGGCCCACACTGTTGCCAGCGATGATTTTTTGGGGTATGCCATTTTAAATTTCTAGTGTTCATGATATCCAGCCAAAGAGCTTATGAAAGCAACGGTGTGTGATAGATAGGTTCGATGTAAAGGAGTACTGGTGAGCTCTAGTCATTACCGATAGCCGAAAAGATGCCAGTGCAAGTACTGAAACAGCAATCTACCAAGACTTAGAGCCAATGTCCTTAGGTCCACCCACCTTTCGCGCTTGGTCCGCCTTAGAGATTTCGAGCTTTGATTTGAAAATGAAGCACCCAATGTCCCATCATCATCTCAATCTGAAATTTCTCCTGCTCCCTCTCCATCTTCGTACTTATGAAGATTGAAAGCTGATCAGTACACATCCAAAGTGTTGATGCCCCAAAGTTGCATTGCCTGACCAAGAAAATATTTCAATAATACCATCATCCTTATTAATACACACGATATATCAGTCGTCATTATTTTCACTCCACCTGCCTTTTAGTATAACACCATTCTATTTACAGTGTACGTGGTACAAGATCCAACATAAGGGATCTTGTTGCTTGCTCGAAACCAGACCATGGGAAGCCGAAGCAACGCCAAATGAGCCAACGACTTGATATCAGTCTTGAAGTCTATACAAGCCAAAACGTTAATGG
>PTRB01000148.1:0-75489 GCA_025094155.1 Lichtheimia hyalospora FSU 10163
TCACAAACTTGATGCCTTAGCTACACGTCCTGAGAGGAAATAAACCACCACATATAGAACATACGAGGATCTGAACTACAACGAACAACCGTGGCGGGTCCTTGCCTTTCGAAAGTAGAACAGAGAAAAGTGGGGAAAAGAACCTGTTGTTTATTCTCTGATTATAGCAATATTTATAATAGTATTTTGTCACTAAGCTGCATGATCACGAGATCTAGTAACAATCAACCATTCAATATTACTTCACAACAAGACCAAATCGGATTTCATCCAAATGACATCATTTTATATATGGATACAATTGTATAGAACCCTTTCAGAAATAACAAATTCCATTGCTAGGCACAAAGTCACTGATTGGAAAGCTCATAACTTTATTATATTATACTTGGTTATCCATTTCATATGAGCGCTCTAAAAGTACAAGTTTAGTAAATAAGAACGATTACTCAATTCATCTAATCTTGCTGAGCTTAAGACGATTGATGTTGCACATTGCCAAAGATACAAGACCGGTGGTCTATTATCTCTAATAGGATCACATAATGTAGCAGGTTCTTTTGTGTTGTTGTTCATTGTCATTATGAATATATCATTGTCTTGGAAGCACAAACAGATTTGACTGATTGTCAACATTATACTTTTATTCCATGGATATCTAATAGCACAATTTTATAGCCACCGAGTTTGATCCGCTCTTGTCAATAAGATGATCCCCATTGACGGGTGGTGTAGTACAAGGTTTTGTCTGAGACACGTTGATGGTGCCTTGTCATGCCGCTCCGCATTTCTCCACTTTCTCGAGTTTCTTTGATACAAACAGGTGTTGTTTATTTTTCTCTTTTCTCTTTAAACAGCTACTTGTATATATTTCTATGCCAGCTTGTAAGTCCAAGGTCAGAGCAACGCACTCGTTTGGTTACTAACGCTATTATTTCAAAAGCTGTCGTTTATCCAAAGTCGCACCAAGGTCTTGCTGCAGCTGCTGCCGCTGGACGATGTTCTGGTCCACCCCAATTCAGTTCAGCAAACCAACTCATTCTATTCTTCTACTTGCTTGGATACAACAATGTTAGCTTCATGGGATGGTTCTGGGTCTTTTACACGACACTCTATTGTTACCTTTCAGCTGGTTTCGACTACAGCAATGTCCATGACCTCTCTTGGCAAGGTTTAACGATTGTACAATCGGCAGCTCTTTTAGAGGTGAGCAGTGATGGCATTACGACATTGGACCAATGGCTAACCGAGTGAATGGTGAATAGGTGGTTAATTCTTGGTGTGGTACGACTGAACAAGGAAACGCGATGGAACATAATCCAAATTAATATGATAGGAAATAGGCTTTGTAAGAGCACCTAAACTCACCACCACAATGCAAGTCGCTTCACGTTTTATGCTTGTATGGGGCATTTGTTATCTGTTCCCAAAAGTGCAAACACATTGGGCATTTGTATCAATGGTGCTTGCATGGTCTTTGGCTGAGTGCGTGCGATATGCTTACTATGGAACCAATTTGATCGGAAGCGTACCAACTGGATTAACATGGGCACGATATAACCTATTCTTGATCTTGTATCCTCTCGGTGTCGCATCTGAATTGATGCTAATCTACCAAGCACTCCCCTATGCCAAGGAATGGAATATCATGTACTATTACTTTATGATCGTCACTGCTCTTGCTTACATCCCAGGTAACATTGCATACTAATATCACATTTCATCCAAGTTTATTGAAACATGATATTGCTTTTAGGATTCCCTATGTTGTTCATGCACATGCTCTCTCAGCGTAGAAAATATCTAGAAGGATCATATCTTGTAGCTGAAAAGAAGAAATACAAATAGAACTATGCAATTTTACTTTGAAGCTTTCTCTGTAATTTTATCTAGCTCCTGTTTGATAGCATCCGTAGTCTTCTTTTGTTCCTCAAGGAGATTTCGGAGAGCTTTAAGCTTTTCAGCATCCTATTATACGTGAACACAAGTTAGTTTTCTCATCCATGAATAATGCACATATGTATACTTGCCGCATGCTTTGCCCAAACATTTTCAGCTGCTCTTTCTTTATCACCCCAATCTTTTGTTCTTGTTGTAGCACCTTCAGTGCCTTCTTGAATAAATGCTCGTTGCATCTTGAGAGGTTTGCCACACTGCTTGAAGCTTCGGATGATACGATACATAATGATGGATTGTATGACAAGAAAAGACAATGGGTCAGTGCATGAAACACCGTCGTATTTAATTAAAATGTGAACGACATCATACCCCTGCAATATGGAATGATGTGAGACATAATTATGAAATAGTTGTTGCGCATAGCTGTGAGAAACAATCGTGCACAAAGTTTTGTAGTAGCATGGCACGTATGACGCTTTGGCACTCTGTTATCAGCTGCAATGAAAGCTCTTGCTGCTCATTGTGTATCGAGATCCCAAGCAAGATTGATTTGATGGTTTTGGTGGTTGAAGAAAATGAAGCAGGTCATGAGAATCAAATAAAGAAAGAAGCAATTAACATATTATAAAGAGTCTGGTGTGATGATTGTTCATCTATAAAGAATGCCTTTATTCGCGTCAAACAAGTGCATGAAGGGAATACAATCGTTATCCATGCATAAGGTGCAACTGGTAGAACCAAGTCAAGCAGTTGATCAAACAATGAAATCAATCTAATATCACAATCTCTTTTCCCATCGCCCATTATTTGTTATGTCCATATGCATGTGCTCGTTACAAGAGACTTGCTTAATTGTGTATCTGACTGTAAGCAGCAATGATCCAATGGCATCGATATTAGCCATCACGAATAAAGAAAAAGGCAGCGTGTTTAATATGTCAGAAGCAAGTGTATAATTCTTCATTGGTCTCCTGGAATGAACAAGTTACATCATCCTCAATCTTTATTTTACAAGTAGGGTGATCACGCACGTTCCGTGTCGAATTGCAAATGAAATTCCACATAGGGTCTGTAGCTGCTATCATTGACGGTCTGTAAATCATGGTCTAGGATTTCTTCATGGTTGGGATCCGCATTGTCCTTTTTAGCTGCTTGACCATGTACGCCACCAAGTCGTCCATATTGGGCCAGTAGTGCTGCATCCACTTTTTCCTCATACTTTGGCTTTGCCTAATTGATACCATCATCTTAGATGAACCTTTTTTTCACCTCCTCAAAGTATATATAAAGTGCTTACGCTGATGGTAACGGCGGTAAAATCAGGAGGAAGACCATAACGCAATACTGATTCGACAAACACACGAAGTGCCTTGAGGTGGATCCATGATGCAAATACTTCACCAAAGTTTGTGCGTGCTAAGCGGAACAACTCCATTTGCTGCTCCTTTTCGATAGCGACTGTTTCATCCAATTCATCTTTTTGCTTCTTGAGTGCATCCTCGTCGTACTTGAAGTCGCGTACAATAAAGCTTGGTCGTTCCGTATTTAGATGATGATGATGCAATGGGTGAACACAACTATACACTTACCGTTCCTCTCTCGCCTTGTGCACAAATTCATCCGCAACTCTCTGGAATAATGTCACGGAGAATAGACCATATTCATCATCCTCGGCAATCTTGCTGTAGATGATATAGGGTTAGTAGGCATTATCATCTGCTGATTGATCATATACTTTACACTGATGATCGAGGAACCACCATCGAAGTAAGGGTCTCGTACTTGTTCAGCCATTGTTTATAAGCAGTTCTAGTCATGATGAATGAATGACAGTGAATGTGCGTCTTGTTGATCGCTTACTTTGGCACAGCTACAAAAAGTGTTGTCAGGTATTCTGAGTTCAATACACATTGTTCTTTCTTGACGATTCCATTCAAGCTTTTCACAGAAAGGTTCCCACTAATAGCACATGTATTAATATAATGGTATTCAAACCCTTGTTTATAAGAATATTCACTCACGTCTGTTTGCGTTGAAGTGATTGTAGTGCGTTTCGATTCTGGCTGTAAGCGTTCATCTTGTTCTTCATGACGGTGTCGATCGATGATACTTCCTATAAATAACATAAAGCCTTGATGCATGAGTCATGATCGTATATAACATTCTCATTTATGCTTTACATACTTGATTGAGTGTAGCCATGGTTTCCTGAAGCGATTTATCAGTGCGATACTTCATACTATTCCATTGAAATGTGCTTATGTACTCTTCTATCGGCTCTATCCACACGTAATAATATATCATGAGCACTTAGTAACCCATCATGAAGAAAGATACTGTACTATCATTCACAAGCATGTATTCAGACACGTGCCCATTGGTGCTGTCACTCTTGACAAGGTTTGTTAGGATATCCGCCAATTTGTTGACGGTTTGTTCAAAGGCAGTATCATATTTGGCAAGGTCGTCTGATAAGAGCACCAATGCATCCAGTGTTCCTATCTTTAGATTCACACAATGAGTGGGTTGAACGTGTCAATGGAGACAAGAATGGGTGAAATACCTTGAACTCAGGAACGTTGAAAGTGTAGGTCAAAGCATGAAACTCGCTGAGTTTGCCGCGGATGTTGAGGAAAGTATTTTGCTTATTACCGAGCGCTGGTACTGAAATGAAAAGATATTTCATAAGGTGATGATCAACTGAACAAAAGAAAAAGAAAAGAAGAAAAGGGGAAAGAAGAGCGTGTGTGTGGTGTTTGCAAATACGGTGGCAGGGAGGAAGGATGCAAACTATATGTTTCAGCCTTTGCTGCTGTGACTGGATCATCCCCCCTTTGGTTTCGAATCATGGTTAATGTTCCTTGTTGGCCACATGGCCTTGACTTGTACTTTTTGTATTGTTGCCTTCTTGATCATTCAATATTACATTGCCATTGTACAATCTTAATTGTAATACCATTTGACGGTGTCACTAGTTACTAGACCATGGATATGACGATACAACATCATTACTGTCAAAGTGACACAAAATGCTTGATTGCGCATAGGCCGGGATTAAATATTTGCCGCACTGTCTTGTGCATAATGTACTCTGAGACAGTTCTTTATACGCGATCATGCAACAATGATCAACGTCACCTTTAATGTTTTATATAGTAATCCTTTAATCTTGCCACTCGCTTGATAATGCAGATATAAAGTGAGATTCAGGGTTGCTGCTATGCAACAACTTGATCATATTATTCATGCAAATAAAGCACCACATAAAATACCATTTTATATATTATTATGTGGATGATGTATGATGATGTTGTGTGTTTATAAATGCTACTTAAATGGAAAGATGGGCACACAAGAGAGTGCATCAACGACAATGTTGTCCTCAGCACGTTATATGGGATCGAGCCATGTCCAGATTTGGCAACTGCATAACAATTCACATCCAAGCACACACATGCACATAACACACACACCCACACGCTTGGCACTCACTCACTATTCTCCCCGGCACCGGTTTTTTTTCGTCACTATCCACTACACCTTTTCTTTTCTCCATTTACTGGCCCACTCTTACAGTTCATTTCTCAGTGTTGGAGATGGCAATGTACAAGCGACATCCCAGTGGAACCGATCGACTATGCGTGCAACTACGTGAGCAACAACAGCGAAACGATCAGTATGCTGCCAAACACTACTTAGAAACGACTTTGGGTATACAACTCGGCTCCAACAATCTCCATAAAGAATTACAGGATGGTATTATGCTTTGCAAGTATGTGGTGTCTCTTTGAACAAGAGTAAAAGGACTTGTCCTAATATATATCTCCTGATGTAAAGATTGGTGAATGTCCTTAAACCGGGTACTATTAAGAGCATAGGACATAAAAACATTGCGTTTGTCAAGGCAAGTAGGAGAGTGGATAAGGAGAGGAGAAACGGGTGTTTTATTATCATCAACTGGAAACAATGATGCTAATCCCTATTAGATGGCCAATATCAGTTTGTTCCTTCAAGGGGCATGCGAGGTACAAAAAGATCTCTTTTTATTTCATTCTTTCACTTGATCTCATTGTTTTCTTATTCCTTTATTAGCTCGGCTTGCAACCATCTGAACTCTTTCAAACTGTTGATCTTTACGAAGCCAAAGACATGGGTGCTGTAGGTGTTGGCTGGAAGATGGATTACATTACGCACAGATCAACTCACATGCATTATTATTATCCTTCAAGGTTATAAATACTATACTGACATTGGCAAGACATAGTAACAAGAAACCTAGTCCATGTCCATCACCATTATCATTTGCATCACTCGATGAGTATCGCTATGAGAAAACAAGCTTGGATCAGGAATCTATCGATCAACGACCACCTACTATGGATAGTGGCTACAGTACATTGGCACAGCGGCGTCAACACCGTGAGCATAAGAAACGACCCCTCTTTCACAGCCAACAGTATCAAACCAGTCGTCAGGGGCATCAGGACACAGACATTCAACACGTGGATCATATCATGCAGGGTGAACGTGTAAAGAACAATGGATCGATTTATCCCCTGCTCACTGTATCAACCCCTCGTTTGGAACGCACACGCACTCGAGCTCATATAAACAACCATCGACAACACAGAAGCCATGAAGTACTCAAACAACGTAAAAGTACTGAATCCATTGTTGACAACAAGCACAGCAACAAAGAACAAGTCCAAATCACAATGAAGAATGAAAGCAGTAACATGATATCTTGCTATGTAAGTTTTTTTTCCTTTATCGGTTTTGATAAAGAAAAATGATCAACCCACATGTTGGTTTCTTCTTTAGCAACTAGGCAATTGCATTGGCAAGGGTCAGTTTGGAGCTGTGTATAGGTATGCGTATTATAAATGGGAGAAAAACAGGGAGAGCAAAAAGGGTCTTCAAGGATAGGCACTAAGTGAAATCACAGGGCTTTGGATATGCAAACGGGAGAAGTCATAGCGATCAAGCGCATCAAGCTGGAAGATGTGGGTGTTGACCATGAAATTATGGCAAGTGTCTACTGCAAATGTCAAAGGATTGCTTTATGGATCATTAACACTCTTTTTCATTGTTGTAGCAAGAAGTCGATTTATTGAAGGACATGGAAAGCCCTAATATTGTGCGCTATCTGGGATCTGTAAGGGATGATACTTATCTCAACATTCTACTCGAGTAAGTTGAATGTGATCAGTGCATGTATGTCTTTGAAGCTTATACGGATGATTTATTAGATACGTTGAGAATGGATCATTGTTATCTTCACTCAAGGCGTTTGGAAGTTTACCCGAGAAATTGGTTGCTTCGTATACCTATCAAATCCTGGGTGGTCTTTCCTATCTGCATAAGCACGCGGTAAGAAAGTGGTTCTCCCTTTTGCAAAAAAAAAGGTCCTAACGCCTCCTTGTTCAAGGTTGTACATTGTGATTTGAAAGCAGCCAATATTCTGACCACCAAGACTGGGGATGTCAAACTCACTGATTTTGGTGTTTCCTTGAATCTACGAGTGAAACAAGATGATATGGGAGCACCTGCTGGTACACCTAATTGGATGGCACCTGAAGTCATTGAACTACAAGGAGCATCGACTAAATCGGATATCTGGTCACTCGGTTGTACTATCATTGAGATGCTTACTGGAAAACCACCTTATGCAGGCATGTTTGCCATGTCAACACTATACCATATCGTAGAAGATGAACATCCTCCTATCCCTGATGGGATTTCTGAGGTATATTTTACATGAGGGATGTGTCATCACTGATGGTGCTAATAGATGAAATGTATATATATATAGTCATTGCTTGATCTATTACTAGCTTGTTTTCGGAAAGATCCGCTTGAACGACCCACAGCCGAGGAACTCATGTGTCATCCATGGGTATCAAACACCATGATCAGTCGTTCTTCACCCTCCCCACCACCCGTCAAAATACAAAGTACCTACCATCAACAGGATGACGACATTGACATATCTCTGATATTTGAATACATGAGAACCAATCCAGCAATGAACATGCAACGATCACCTTCTCCTTATCAGAAAAAAGAGACACCAAGAGAGCATTCATTTGTCAAAACATCCTTTGGAAAAGGTAAGGTGGTGGATGGAATTAGTCTTGATGGGAATTACAGTATTAATTCATGATCATGGTAGCGGTGACATGCAAAGTATGTCTCGATCATGTTAAACGCCATGCCATCTACTGTGAAGGTAAGTACACTACATAAATGTCAAGGGTGGAATGTTAAATTGATGGTCACTACTGTTTGGATGCAGCATGTGCCCTGATTTGCCACGACAAATGCCGTCAATCTGCAAGTCGATGCATACCTACTCATTGTCCGATTGCAAAGGTAAATTGTGTGTGTAACGTGAATTTGATTAACTTTGCATCTAAAGCTTATGGTTTCTCTCCCAGCCAAAACGTGATTCGTCCCGACCACTTGAACATCGGAGCAAGCTGCAAAGGATGCTGGCGTCCTGTATGAAAAAACCTGCAACACAGATTCGTACATGAATATTATACACACACACAAACATATCCAATGCATTCACGCACATCCCACATTGAGAAAGGTAGAATGATTCAAGATGACAACATTTTATCCTTTTGTAATCCTAGATACCCCTTTCCCATCACCCGCCATGGGAAGCACCTTTCCCCATCTTGTTGACTTTGTATTATCATCATCACATCATCATGCACAAGCATTATTGTACAGAACAAAAGAAAACAAAGAAGCAGACATCACAACAGATTGTTGTGCGACTTGACTCCAATCATTATTAAAAGTAAAATGGTGAATGTGGTGTGTGTTAAACAAGTGTGTATGTGAGTAATAAGGAAGGTGGAATGATACAGCGAATATTTTCACTCTAAAGTTGTTGTTCGGAAAAACATGTTTAGATGAGAGCAAGAGCAGCGGCACCAGCAGCAGCACCAAGGATGACATTAGCCTTCATGCTGGTAGCAGCACCTTCGGCATTGTCAGAGCTCTCAGAGCTTTCAGCAGAAGCGGAAGAAGAGCCACTAGCAGAAGCAGAGCCAGAAGGCTTGCTAGCACCAGAGGATTGAGCAGAACCAGAGGATTGAGCAGCACCAGAGGATTGAGCGGCACCAGTACCAGCCATGATGGTGAAGTAAGGCGAATAAGAAGCACCAGCATCAGTGACAACTTCAACGGAGTCTGTACAAACAAGCGTGTTAACCATGATCCAATTTTACACAATGTCACTTTATCACTTACAATCAGCACCAGTGGGGGTATCGTTCTGGATGTTCCAGTCATACTTGGCAGCACTAGCATCGATTTCGCTGTTGCTAATGGTGTAGACGCTATCCAAGTTGGTAGAACCACCTTGTCTCAAGTTGATGCCAGTAACCTTAGTGGCGTTGGTAACAGTCCTGAAAACAAGTATAATGTTAGTTCAAAAGCACACAATCGATAAATAAAATAACTTACCAGGTGATGGATTGAGTGGTACCAGTGGTCCAAACAGCCTAGAAGAAGCAAAACAATGGATTAACTTTCAATGACATGATAAAAAGACGCGTTATATACATACACCAAGAGTGGGGTTGATGACAGAGATACCCTGAGCGGAAACGGTGGCGACAAAGGCAGCAACGGAAGCAATGATGGAGAACTTCATGGTGTGTTGATTAAGGAGGGATTAGTGTTTTCAAAGGAATGAGAGGTGGATAAAGAGAAGAGACGACATTTGAACCAAACCAAGTCCTCTTTTAAAAGGATATGAGACTTTCAGTTGTACCACATCAATATGTTGCACAGAATGTTTTGTCCGCATCCACAGACATTGAATTGTTCCCTTTTTCGTTGTCCAGGCCACTGAACCAATGTTTGTGCTTTTTTCATTGTCATGACCTTTTTCAAATAGCCATTGGTAACAGATGCAATCACCTGCTCTATATCTATTTGCTTTTTGTAGAAATGAGGATGGTGCTTTATTTGCAATGGGTATTCCTTGTTGGAATTCTATGATGAGTAAATTATTTATAGCGACCGATGAATCTTGTCAAAGGGTCGACCACGAGGACGTATACCCTCCGCACTTGGTCCTTATTCACATGGAAAGATGCCACACAATCGCCGTCAGCATAGTACAGAATTTCGTCTGTGTAATCTGATCTACGACTTTTTCTCCCTTCACGTCGATTAACACTATCACACTACACATCCTTAAATTACTTGCACTTGCTATTGAGCAGGTGTAGTTTTTAAACAATAAGTGCCTGTCGCGTTTCAAACGGAGTCTTACAATAGTAATGAACGCGTTCTCATCTCTCCGCATAGTGTTGTGGTTTGTTTTCTCTGCATCGTATGATCGAGCTAACCAAGAATTCTCCCAACTCGTTTTCCCCTCAGTACAAAAACGCCTGCAAACGGCAATTTGGAGTCCAATTATGCAAAATCCATTGTGGTACTTGCATCGTGCTACATGTCTGGTTTTGTGCAAAAACGAATTTCCTCAGACCTTGTTCGTATCATCAACGAGCACTTGCAAGTTTGCCGTGAGAAATGTTTATTTTTCTTATCGATAGTAAGGTATTCCTTGATCTATACACTTCTTGAAACTAGCATTTAGTGCATGCCTATGTGGCTCTACCGTTATTTAACCTTTTACTGCTAAAAGTCCCTTTTGGACTCAACACACTAATTGCTTTCGGGTTTGGTGTCGCATGGTGTCATTTACGGTTTAGTGCAGCATGAGCGGAAAGTGCGACGTGAAAAATATGCAACATATACAGTAAACAGCGCCGCTTCCGTTAGAACTCTTCCTCCATTTCTTTTTATCTCCTTCCCCTTGTCCCCCTTGTTGTTGGTACCCCGATTGTTTAATGAAACGCATAAACCGAGAAACACGTATATTGTATTCATCTGGTCGAACAACATCACTTTTACTTGTGTGAAGAAGAAAAAGTAATGCCAAGAAGAACGGTGATGGTTATTGTGTTGCTGGCTTTCAACAAGGACATAAATCTACAGCACATTTACTGAATAAGGGATGTGTGCTTCTAATTTTACAGTTATTATTATCCCCAAGTATGTTGAAAAGAACAATGGCGAATCTCGCATCTATACTAAACGGAAATGGTTCCGAGAGAACAATCGAGTATATCGGCAATATCCGGTGCATATATGACTTAGACATAGGTACAACACGTGCTTCGGCAGTAATAGATCACCCATATGGATTGAATGAATATATGTGATAGCTAATTCCGATGAGCTTCTCCACAAACCCCCCAAAGGCACTCAATAAAGTGGTCAATGCAGCCATCATGAACCATTTTGCATGATTCATGTCCCTTAAGCAGAGCATTGTTTTTGAACTATAATTTGACTACAATCCCAGTGAATATGTTCTCTCACGCTTTGTTTCTTTCCGCAATAAGAAGCCATGTTCACGCGACGTTTATCGTCAACAGCTGCACGAGCATTCACGATACATCGTTCGTTTGCCACCAGCAGCAGCAAGTATAGACCTGATGTGTATGACATGACAAGTGACACAGCAACCGAGGTCACTGACGACATGTTTGACATTATGAAGCGTGCATCACGCAAAGACGATGTGTTTGGGGTACGTTAACAATGCCCGACCAACATTTCCTTTTCACTTTGAGAAGAAAAGCTTGACTCATGTATTGTATAGGCTGATGACAGTATCAATGACCTTGAACAACATGTTGCTCAGTTACTTGGTCACGAAGCTGCACTCTTCTGTGCTAGTGGAACTATGACCAACCAACTTGGACTTCGTACACTCTTGATGCAACCTCCTCACTCAGTATTATGTGATGCCAGATCTCATATTTACAATTATGAATGTGGTGGATTAGGTAATGATTTGCGTTGGATGATAATGGTTGACGTGGTAATGGTTAACACGGTGATGGATAGCCTACAATTCTCAAGCAGCCCTGATTCCGACCATGCCCAAGAACAATGTGTACTTGACAGCTGAAGAGATCGATTACAATTTGGTTACTGATGATTTATGTGGTGCACCAACACGTGGTAAGTACTGATGGATGATGATCCGAAGACCTTTCATTGATCTTTATTATAATAGTCATTGCTTTGGAGAATACATTGAATGGTACTATTATGCCTTTGGAAGAGATGAAACGGATTCATTCATTGGCTCGTAGCAAGGACTTGCTTCTTCATCTTGATGGTGCACGCCTATGGAATGCAAGCCAGGCAACAGGTATACCATTGAGCGAATATGGCCAACTCTTTGATACAATCTCTGTATGCGTATCCAAAGGCGTGGGTGCACCTATTGGCTCACTGGTGGTTGGTTCACGTGATCGCGTTAGAAGAGCTCGACATGTAAGAAAGCTTCTAGGTGGCGGATGGAGACAAGCTGGTTTATTGGCTGCTGTAGCACGTCATTGCATGGACACTGTTATTCCTACTATGCCAGAGACCCACCGATTGACATCTCGACTTGCAAATCACCTCGAAACATTGGGAATGCGTATCCTATTGCCTTGCGATACAAATATGATCTTCCTTGATACGGCACCTTGGGTCACTGTTACTGAACTTGCTGATGCACTGGCAGAGAAGAATATTATCATTGGACGTGATGAAGGAACTGTAACCCGTATTGTATTACACCATCAAATCGACGAACAAGCTGTAGAAGACTTTATTCATATTGCAACACGTTTGGCAAAAGAAAAGCAACAAATAGGAAAGCGCGTTGTAGAAGATGATCATACTGTAGATATATCACGTGCCTATCCATCAGCATCGCGCTGAACAATAAAGCTGTATTTCTAGATTCTCAGATTCACGCGCTGTTCTTTGTTCCACTACCCTAAAATACTATGCAGCACATTGCTTTTCAACGAACACGGAAGGAATTAGGTACATAAAAACTACAATCTCATAAAGTATATTCTTCTCATTTGCATTTATAAAAGCCGATCTTGAACGAGATCCACCACCTGGCATTGTGTGTTATCCAGTGGACGACAGCAACATTGCGCAGCTGGAAGCATGTGAGTATCAAAACTGATTTATGGAACTGTGTATATTATTAATACTGACATTATACATATGAAGATATCAAAGGACCACCGGATACACCTTATGAGAATGGCACATTCCAGATAGCCATCAATGTACCTGACAATTACCCATTTGAACCTCCTCAGATGCGATTCAAAACCAAGATTTACCATCCAAATATCGATGAAAATGGAAGGATCTGTGCAGACATGTTAAAGACAGGGGAAGCAGGTTCATGGAAACCATCGCTTAATCTATCAACACTTCTCGTTTCATTGCGTTCGCTGATTTCTTCACCGAATCCTGATGATCCTTTGGATGCTGACATTGTAAGGAATCTTTTAGGATACAGCAGCAAGTACTCTATTAACATTCTATCTTATAGGCTCGTGAATATAAGCTTGATTATCCACGATTCGTTATTCGTGCAAAGGAATTCACAGCTCGATATGCCACTGGAGAACAATGCACGGTAACGATTGCAAGTACGCATCAGCTGCGAATTAAGTATCTGATTGATATTCTCTTATAGCTTAATGTTGAGGATGAACCACACAAAGTCTGTGAAGAATCACCCAATGATGAGGAAGAGGAAATAACATTACGAGAATATGATCAGCAGGAGGATATGTCCCAAAGCAAGAAAAGTCGACTTTCACTCTCCAACAAAAAACGACGACATGTTTCTTCATCCATGTCTCAGTCAAGTACTCCAGATAATTCTCAAAATGCTTCAACAGCCTCTGTATCCAATCATACCGACACGGATCATACTGCATCCTCATCCTCATCCTCATCATCATCATCATTATCGCCATCATTATCTAAAAGCAACGTTGATGAAAAGTCATCAATCACTCAACAACAATTACCACCACCACCACCGCCTATTGTATTCAAAACCATCAATATCAAACCAGCAAATGACCTTATTTCTCCTCACAATAATGAAAATCAGCCATCGTTGATCAGCAAAGTACACGACAAAAATGTTGTCAAATCACCCATTTCGAACGTTGATGACGACATTGTCATGCTATCCTCCCAGAAATCAACTCATGAAACTACAAAGAGACCAATATCACCAACTTCTCCAAAACAATCCTCTTCATCATCACAAAACAATGAGCATCACCAAAACTATACCCAAACAGCTCATCACAGCAACCGATCATCCAATCACAAAGTGTCTTCACCAGTCATTGTATGGGATGATGCAGTACACGATAACGAAGGTGTGGACAACAAATCAATTGCTTTAAACCAAACGGCTCTTAAAGAGATATCATCCAATGTAGCCAACGATGTTGAATTGGTATCCAAGCCAACCAATAGCAAACGCAACAAGCTTAGTCTAGGAAAATCAAAACGGCAACGAACAAAGAATTGATTCATCATTACGTACTAATTGCATGCAGAATATATCAATGACATAATAAACAGAGTGCATTTATCATACAATCATGATCGTTCTTCTTTAGCTAATACGATGACTAAAACGCTTGTAGGATGTGTGTGTGTGATATTTATGTCGTAATAAAGATTTCCCGCGCAAGAGGTGCCTGACTAATGCCAAATTGGCTCGAGAGTCACCTTGTTACACCTTTAAAGAACGTGGGGATTCGAGCCTTGATCACATCAACTTGCACCATGGCAACTCCTTCATTTGACAATCTTGAAATCACTATCTTTCCCAGTGGCGTTACCGAGATCGCCTTCAATCGTCCCAAGGTTCTAAACTCTTTCTCCCCAGAAGCATACCAGGTAAACCACTACTACTATTACCACTGGCTCTTATTCGATCCAGTACTAAAGAACAGACCATGAATATAGGATTGGTTATTAGCGTTACAATGGGCCAAGCAAGCCACTCAAGTCAAACTTGTGGTGCTCACAGGACGTGGACGATTCTATAGCTCAGGCGTACAACTTCAACCCCCTGATTTCTCTCCTGAAGGCATCAAAAAGAATAAGGAACGTCGCAAGATTGTAAAGTACGTAACATCTCATTGATGAAAGGATGTATTGTAACAAAGTGTTTGATCAGGTCATTGGTCGATGAGCTTATTCTATTTCCCAAGTTGCTCATTGCAGCTGTCAATGGTAAGTGCACAATGAATTTGTGTGACATGCATGCTGATTTAATGCAGGGCCTGCTTATGGATTTGCCGTTACAACATTGGCACTTTGTGATGTCGTTTATGCCGCTTCGAATGCCACCTTTACCACACCATTCATGAAACTGGGTATGTATGCTACCATGCTTCTTTATTTCTAATATGCTAATGAAAATCATTCCAGGTTTTGCTGCCGAGGGATGCTCATCCGCTTTATTCCCAAGAATCATGGGTCCTTCAAAGGCAAATGAAATGTTGGTAAGTTTTATACAAATGGCAATGATAGAATAGGATTTCTCATATATATCATCTTTGCAGCTTATGGGTAAAACGCTTACAGTGGAAGAATTCGCTGCTGCCAACATGGTAGCACGTATATTCCCCGTAGAAGGATTCAGAGAGCAGGTGAGTGGTTTTGGTTTTCAGAGAGATATATATTGACATTGTATGTTTTAAATCTAGGTGCTCGCTGTTGCTGAAGATACTGCCAAATTCTCGGCAGAAGCACTTGCTGTTACAAAGAAACTTACACGTGATCCTGATCAAGAGTTCCTCTTGAAGGTGAACGAACAAGAAATGATCAAGTTGCAAGAACGAAACACAAGCCAGGATTCTATTGACAGTGTGATGCGGTTTGTGCGTAAGTATTGGACCCTATTTAAATGTGTCAGATTGGGAGGGAACCATAGTTTGCTAACAACCAGATTCAAAAATAGGGGAAGCCGAGAAGAAGAGGGAGGCAAAACGTAAAGCTCAGCAAAGCAAGCTGTAGATAGTTCTTCTTTATCCCCAATGACCTGTACTCCACCTGATAACCCTTGTTGTTATAAACGCAACATCCCTTTAGGAGAGCAATTGCTTTTCCCTTACAACAACAAACACTTGTTTTACTTTCTTGCTGTGTGAATGATGTTGGATAATATCACTGTTGGTGTTATATTGGCAGTAGAATGTATCTCAACACACGAGTTGCCTTGACGTAAGATTAGACTATGGCAGTCAATAGATAAAAGAGAAAGTAATCTCAAGTACAGATGCTCCTTTTTTCTCATCTCCGTCACATCCAGGGTGCTTGGCTCGGTTCAGCTTTGGACGACATCCCCTAAACTGAATGAAAAGCTCTCTGCTATAAAACGACCTGGATTCATGATATTTGCTATTATCATTCCTGATCATGCGTTCTTTCATGTTTGTCTCTTGTGCCGCGGTATTGGCACTCGAATGTATCGTGGTGCTTGGACAAGCTCCTGCTGGTTGTACTGATCAACAAGTGTACGTTTTATCTTTCATGCTTCATGGCAAAAGAAATATTGACATGCTTTGAATAGTTTTTCTCAATGCTTGACGAACGAGGATAATTACTTGAAGACATGCAAAAGTGATGGTATGTTTCACCCACTTTGTACTCTGCCTTTTAATATTGACACTGTCATTTTCTTTTGAAATACGTGTATGCGACGTTTTGATCAGACTTTGCATGCTTGTGCAAGTGGAATAGAGTAAAACTACAATGTTGGGACAATAGTTGCCCCAATGATCCTGCACGAGCGACACAAGCAGGTGTCGTTGAAAGTCTTTGTGGTGTTGCCAAGGCAAATAATCCGTAAGTAACTCAAATAGGGTCATCAGCATGATTCTTATGATTTCGATAGAGCCACTACCGCATCTGCTTCTTCCACAATGGTCCACGCAAAGAGTAGCACAAGCGTGCCCTCTGAACCAACAACACAATCAACAGCTGGATCCTCCTTGTCTCCTTCTTCCAGCGGATCTGCATCCAAATTACAGCAGATTGCTGACACGAAAATCCCTTTAATATTCAGCTCACTTTTGATTATGCTTTTATTTACATACTCGCATTAAGCTTCAACATGTGTGGGTTTCGCTAAAGACAATTAATAAAATGCTTCCTGTATCATATGATAACGATCCATGAATACATATCATATTTTATTGTGCCTCTATGTACTTGAAAACTATGAAGAATACAATAACTAACGGGCGAATCCACTATACAAAAACACCAAGTAAATCATTGTCATTTTCTTTGTCTAAATTCCTCAATGCTGCAACAGAACAATGTGAATTACGCAGCCAACAATAATGCAGCAAAGCATGCTATTAAACAACTGGAGGGGTGAAAATGATTCTACCACACATTTATATAACCATCTCGTTCATCATCAACAACCAGGTTTAATGAATGAATAAGCAATCATCACCATTGGTGCAATATCCTTTTTCATGGTAGTATTTGCATTCTTCTGTCAGAGACCGTAATCGAACAAGCAACTCTCGTGTTAAGGGCTTCTCATGAGAATAAGGACAATCTTGACCCAGCTTGCAGCTGTCACCGATATGGAAAAATCGACATGGTTCGACGCTCAAGTCCTATCCATTTCATATGTTAGTCTCTATTTTTCGATACGCTGATGCTGTCCTTTTGCTTACGTGGAGAAAAGGGCATTTGGCTCCCTTGCTGCATGAATTCGTTTTGAAATGACGGCAGACCAGATCAATCCTATCTCCTTCATGACGGAAAGGGCAATTCACCTATTCAATAGTTAGAAGCTATGAAAAAGTCTCATGTTCCAAATCACCTTATTACCTTCTTATCACAGTTATAAAACGAAATATATGAGCACAATGGTCGTTGATCTTTTTCTTCTTCTTCAATAGTAGACTTGTCCTTGGGCTATACCCAATGAAATGTCAATGACTGTAGCGTATCTCAATATGCATATAAACAGACCTTTTGTAGATCATTGGTGGTTCTATGATGTTGTGGAGAAGAATACTGTGATTCTCGTATTGAATTGGATATGGAAGAATGTGCTTGTCTCGTGTTCGTCAATCT
Organism: Lichtheimia hyalospora FSU 10163; assembly: GCA_025094155.1. Classification (NCBI taxonomy): domain Eukaryota; kingdom Fungi; phylum Mucoromycota; class Mucoromycetes; order Mucorales; family Lichtheimiaceae; genus Lichtheimia; species Lichtheimia hyalospora. Next base: position 17,941 of record PTRB01000148.1, read on the forward strand.
CTCGTGTCTAGCAGGTGATTGTCGTTTTCGTGGATCACGTGGTGCATTATACATTCGTTCTTCAGTTCCTGATGATGTTGGTATAGATGATGTAGTACTCGTGTTGGTAGTATCCACAGAATGATGGTGTGCTGGAGATGCTCCATGTCTTGAGCGTTTCTAAATTAATGCAGAGTTGAGTATGACATTGTTTCCAGTAGAATGACTCTGTACCTTGGGATGTGAGTTATTGTAATCATTTCTATTCATGTTGGGCATTGATTCATCAGCCTAGCATAGGCAATGAGTACAATACATCCATATCCTCTCACTCTATTCCCTTACATGATGCTTGTTTTGAAAGTTTCCCTTGCGTTTCTTTTGCCAGTGTTGTTGATTGTTCATCCAAGGTTTTGATTCCTGATGATCCTGTTTCACATAGGGCGGTGTTGAAGAACGAAAGGAGCTGGGTGGTGATGGTAGAGGTGGAGTCATAGATACTGGCACGGCTTGGTTGGGTTGTGAAGACTCAAGCTCTGTTACTGGCTTTGGTGGAGACATGGAGTTGAAAGTCGACACTGGAATGGGCACCTTGCTTTCAGTATTCATATCGAAAACCCACGATCGCGATGGTGTTGGAAGAGGAACGTTCGATGTACTCTAAATGACCCAAAGTCAATTTACGATCGTCCAAATAAAGCAGCTTTCTTTTTTGGTCAATAGCTTACAGTTTGTGGTGTATTATTGTTGGAGCATAATGCAATGAGATTCAACAGGAAGTTATTGTCCTGCTGCTGTGCAGTCGACTCATTCGCCATGATCAAGTGTCAAGTTGAAGAAGGAAAAGAAGTGCGGTAATTCCGTGACTCTCGCTGCGACATTTATGCATAGTAACACAGTAAGCTTTCATCCCTTCCCAAAAGCATTGGTCTCGTACACGTATTGAATTTAGCATCAATATGGTTCTCGACTTGTGATGCATTGCTTAAACAGCGAGATTAGCTCTGAAATTGTAAAATAAATGTGATCCACAGGTGTAACCCCTTTGTGTTCTCCATAGTCTTTCATTGTTTATCATCATTGATCCATGCAACAATTGCTTATTTGCTAGCAATGACGCTTAGTGCATTAGTTTACAACACCCCCCAATTGATCCTCAACTTTGAATGCATTTCATATGATGGGTCTTTTATAAGTCTAATATCAAACTTTGTTGAATACTAATGAAGTAAATCAAAGCATATCTTGTCAGATACTTTTAGTCTTAATGATATGAAAACATCCATTATCGTACATAAAAAGCTTCTATCTTGCATCTTGGGCAATTGCTATATAAAATAGTATGGTTCACAACCAGTGATATTTCATCGAATAGCCAGTTGTTGGTCTGTGCGTTGTCGTTTTCTTTTTGATGAAGCATCTTGCCCACCACACTTTGCAGGCAACAGGTCGACGCTTATTGAGCATCCAGAGCCGTTGTCAAGGACGACAACGGTTGCAGCTTCCTGTGAGCGTAGCACCTATGGTTGATATATCCACACCAGTAAGTTTTGGTGATATTCGACTTGATTTGTCATTGGATCATGGGCTGCTAATAACATGTCGGTTACCATGGTAGCATTTCCTCGAGTTGTTGCATCTCATTTCCGGCGCACGTTATGCCTATTATACTGAAATGCACTTTTCAAGAGCAATCATTGAGCATGCACATCGGTTACATTCGTTGATTGGACCGCCACGAAGCAATGTTGTTGTTCAGCTGGGTGGATCTGACCCTAAAGAAATGGCCAGGGCAGCGTCAATATTGGAAGAACAAGGATATGGCGAGATCAATATCAATGTGGGATGTCCCAGTAAAGCAGTACAGCATGGACAATTTGGTGCTGTGTTAATGAAGACACCTGGGGTAGTTGCCGAGATTGTGCAAGCAATGCAGCAAGCAGTTTCTATTCCTGTCACTATCAAATGTCGTCTTGGTGTGGATCAGCTGGATTCATTTGATTTCTTGTACAACTTTGTAAGTCCTTCAATGTCGTATCAGTGCAACTCATTATATTCATTGTGTGTGATGCTTTGTTAGGTCGATACCATCCACAAGAGCAATACAATGCCCCATCTCATTGTTCATGCTCGTAAATGTATATTGCGTGGATTATCTCCCAAACAAAACCGATCTATTCCTCCTCTTGACTATGATCGTGTCTTTCAACTCGCTGATACATTTCCTGATATACCAATTTCAATCAATGGTGGATTTACTGAAGCTAATAAGGTTAAACAAGTACTGGATCGCCTTGATGGATGTATGATTGGGCGGAAAGGTAAGTTTGATCTCTGCACATATATATATGAGCACAATTCAAACACGTAAATGTGCATAGTGATGGATTATCCATTATTCTTGCAGGAGTTGGACCATGGTAAGTTCCATGTTATTCTTCCATACAGAAAGCATTGACATTTTTATAGTTATACACGACATCCCATCCCATGAGTTGAAATCCATTAAAACCATCATTGACGATTATATAGGTAAAGTGATTAGCCTATGCATCTTTAATCACACACACTCATGATCCCATATAGAATATGTTGAGCAGCTGCCTTCTCATCCTGTGCATATATCCCAAGCTGCAAGACTACCACCCATGACCATTCTCACCAAACCATTAGCAAGTCTCTTCCATGGATATCAAGGCCGAGCCTTTCGTCGACATTTGGCCGAGGAACTTCGTAGTCCACAACAAGGCATATCAAGAATCATCTATAATGCATTGAATCGAGCCGAGATAACAGTGTAAAACATGTAATTGTAATAGACTCTAGTTGCATATTTAATCGATTGGGGTTATATCGAGTGATTTGAGTGTTGGATGGAAAAGTGGGTGTGTCGATGGTAATGTACAGATGAAACAATCTTGAGAGTTGCAGAAATGATAAAGTGATGAAGAATACTTAATGCGAAAGATTCTTTCTACCCTTGGCACGTCTTCTAGCAATCACACGGCGGCCATTCTTTCTGGTCATACGAGCGAGGAAACCATGGCGTCTTTTACGAACAAGGTTGGATGGTTGAAAAGTATTGCCGTAGGTGACAAAGCGCATTTGTGATGCCAAAGGATTGCTCCAGCCCATACCAGGGAACCTAATACATGAATTGCATTTATCGATTAGCCAAGGGGAGAATGGAAAGGCAGGGCGATTGTGTCGACAAGCAAAACACAAGATCGATCATGCTTACATTGTTGACAAGCCAGATCCTGACAATGGCGAAGGAATGGCAGGACGCATGCCGGCATTGGCCAATTGAGGAGCAACACGAGAGCGAGTCAAAGACCAGACACGATTAAGAAACGACATTGAAGTGTTTGGGGGAAAGTGGAAAGTGAAGCAAGAGAAAGGGTAACCAACAAATTCCAAGTCACTTGGCAACTGGACCTGGTTGCTGGGATGATTGTATACATATATACCAGCATGATGATACTGACAACTGCTTTATCTTACACACACTCACACTCACACTCACACAGACAAATATGAAACTATTCCTCATCTTCCCTATTGCAACATGACATCTTTAGCTGATAGATTTAGTGATAACAAAAATGTTTATTGGACAATAAATCATCTTGCAGTATCAAGCTGATGATACTTTGAAACTGATGATGATCATTAAGAATGCTCCCTTCTTGCATGTACATGATAATGAGAATGGTAAAAGGAATGAATGATACGTGATACTATTGACATGTGTATATGTGTCACCATCTTGGCATAATGAATGAGCCCGCGGAGTAGTATACATAGTATAAGCATTTATGAGTAGAGGCGCAGGGTGTTTTAGGCATCTCTTTACCAGTAACCCATTCTGTCATGGAAGCTCAACGAATTCGAGACGGTGTCAAGGCAATGCATGACGGTGATAAGGCGTAAGCATTTCTGTCCATTGCATTGTGTGTTGTTCGCCCATGATGACCATGATATTCTGCAGCTCTTCCAAAGGTCTTTTCCGCAAACCAGACTGGGACATTGCCTCGGGTTATTACGACCAAGCAGGTAAATATGCAGTAAAGTAGGAGGTGGAGAAACAAGGTATACTGATGATGATAACGCGTTATAGCCACTTGCTTCAAACTTGCAAAGTCTTATGATCAAGCTGTTCAAGCGTACATGAAAGCTTCAGAAGCATTCTTTAAGGCTGATGTGTAAGTGTTGTTATGAATGCGTGACAAGTGTGTGTGATACTGATGGAAGTGAATTTAGCACCCATCTTGCAGGGAAGGCCCTGGAAAATGGAGCATTGATTGTCGCCCAAAATATGAATCAACCCCAACGAGCAGCTGAAATGTATCAACGTGCCAGTGATTTATTTATGACTGCAGGTAAGTAAACAACACATGAATAGAGAATGCAAGATATTGATGGAGTTGTGTATGTATAGGAAGCATTGATCGTGCTGCTGAACAATTGCAAAAGGCTGGCAGGTACAGCACAGTGTTGGATTGGATAAAATGGATCAAAAATTGATACATGGATAATAGAGCACTAGAAAACACGGATGTCAATGCTGCTATTGAAATGTATAGTGCAGCTTGTGGACTTTATGAACAAGAAGATCGAGGACGTATGGCTATTGATATCTTCAAAAAAGCTATTTCATTACTTATCCAAAGCAAAAAGTAAGCAATGATTAGAGTGGGAATGGAATGAAAAGGGTTTAACATGAATATATTGATAGATACGAAAAAGCAGTGGATATGTTGCATCGACAATCAGCTGTGCTCCGTAAACTTGCAAATCGATCACATCTTTCCAAGGCCAATTTGAGCGTTATGATTGTACTCTTTGCCATTGGTGATGAAGTGGAAGCCGGAAAACAGTTTAATATGATGTGCAAGTAAGTTATAGAATGGGTGGATGTATCAAGTACTAATTCAATATCACTAGTACCGATCCTGGATTTGCTCAAAGTGAAGAAGCCGAGATTGGACAAGCCTTGTTGCAAGCTTATGAAGAAGGAGATCAAGAGTTACTTGAGCATACTGTGCGACGACAACATATTTCATTTCTCGATAATGAAGTGGCTAAACTATCCCGAACATTGACTGTTCCAGGTGAAATGTTATCCAGTGGTATGGGTGCACCACCATCAGTAACCAGCAGCACTAGCGCAAGTTATGCATCGCGTCCTCCAAGTTCAAGACCACCAAGAGCATCTCCAGCAACAGGTGCACCCACAAGTGATATTCATGCCATGTCACCTGCTCAAGTGCGTGCCGAATTGTATAGCACACCGGCATCCAAGAAGGTACCCCAACAACCCACCACGACTCATCCTCCACCTCCTCAACCTGCGACCACTGCTGAATACCAACAACCTACTCCCCACGATCTCGATGAGGAATTTGCACGCTTGAATATGGATAAGCCAGTCAATGAAAAGAAACCACCACCACCACCAGTAGATGATGATGATGATTTCGATGATTTGCGTTAGAATCAATAGTTTGGGAAATAAACAGGTGTTTCAATGCGAAACACGCCATTGGATTCGGGACTCTAAAGTAGCTGCTTTAAATTCTCTCATCCCTCGTCTTTTACTTTACACCTTCTTTTTTCTATATACCATCATCACCATGTCTAATACTCATCAGCATCATCCTGGCGATCACTCCTCTGAACCTCGAGATCCAATTATGGAAGATGATCATTTCTCATTAAGATATGGAAATCCTATCCAAGTGATCCATGACCGACCCAAACCCCACCAAGGTTCGTTTGAACCGAGCAAGGAGCACGCCCCTGCCACATTATCACCCATTGTTGATAACAATACCAATCTGAAACCACCAAAGGAATCCATGATCAAGAAAGCACCTAGTTTTGAACGTGATTGTACAAGCTTTGCTGAATTTGTTCACAAAGGCGGCATTGTTAGTGAGATTGATCACTGATAAGTTGTATTCTTTCCCCTCTTCCACTCTAGCATTACTTTGTATACATAAATATTCATTGAGATACAATCAAGCCATATAATATGTGGAATGGAATGATTTTTTTTTAAAAGTAACACCCGAGTGTGTGTGTGATACCTTGCCACCCGGATGAGATGAACATGTGCTCATGGTGTCAACATTATAAACAGGTTGTATTGATTGGAATAGAATGATGACTTTTATATAGATCAAAGATTGATAGATACAACAGGGATTATATATGAGCTGCGACATGCATGATAATGTGTGTGCGTGTTGATTTCCTAAAGCGTGCGTCTGACTTAATCTTTCACTTGCACCACCACTTTTTGACGCTCCTTCTCTCCCTCTCTCTCTTAGATCCACCCATGAGCGATCACAAAGAAGCTGTCGACGAGTTCACCCACGACATTGCCATTGAAATATCTCGTGCACTCAACATTACCAATCCCAATGACCTGTTAGCCAAACGAGTCATTCAACAAGCGAAAAACAACAAGTTCGACAAGTTCGCCGATGGTATGCATGTATTCCACATGGAAAAAGACAATCCACTCAATACTCGATATTCTTTTCAGCATGTCAGACATTTGGACGATTCAAGCGAGATTTCTTGCTGGAGATTTACACCAAGATCACCAACCACTTGAAAGACACGGCGTTTACTAGTCAAGAAGGTACCGCTGTACGCTCAGCAACGGATGGCGAGCGTGGCGAAGTCTTGATGCTCGGTAATAACCTTCCTGGTGGTCTTATTAGTCGCAACAAGTCATCCAAAACAGATGAAGTAAGCATTATGGAACCATGATGTGATGCATTTATTCATTCGAATGGATGATCTACATAGCACCGTCCCATCTTTAAAGCACCTGAACCCAAGGCATCCGTATTTGGACTTGACAAGTTGGCAGAAAAGAAACGTGCAGAAAGAAAAGCCGAGGAACGTGCACAAAAGAGAGTCAAAGTATCTTATTGGGATGATGAAGAATCGGAAGAGAATAAACAAGATACAGGTAAAGAGACAATGAAATACACAACATGAATGATGCATTGATCATCATGTTTATTTAGAAATTACCAAAAGTCGACCCAAGTATCGAGCCAATCATTTGGAACCAGCTACTCCTGATCGTCGAGATGATAGACATCGCAGAGATGATAGAGATAAATGTAAGTGATTAAAAATGATCACGTGACCAAAAGGATTGACATGATGCATTAGATCGTTCCAGTAGGCGTCATGAAGATTCACGATCCAATCGACGTGATCAAGCAAGTCGACACGATAAGGATTACCGATCTAGCCGTGAGGAACGCCCCCATACACCAGCATCTACACCAGGACGTAGTGGATCAGAAACACCGCGTCGTGGTGGGTTGATTAAACGAAGTCAATGGGCATCAATGACACCACGAAGTCGTATGGAACCTCCTACACCACAACGATCCACCAATGGGCGTACTGATAGTGGACTTGGTCGATCCACATGGGATTCTACACCATCCATTCGATCGACTGTATATGACGAAGTGGCTTTGGAATATCCTGAGGAATATCCTGGTGATGAAGAAGATCGAAGGAGGTGGGAAGAGGAACAAGCACAATTGGATCGAGATTGGTACTCTATGGAAGAATCTGGAGTAAGTATACAATGGGTGATTTCTAAAGAAAATCAAGGATTAACATGAGATATGCTTTTGTTAGGCTATGGATGAAACACACAATCCTTTTGCAGAATACGAAGCATCCACCAAATTGCAAGATGAATCATTAGAACAAAAGCAGATCAAAAAGCTTTCTGCTCGACAGGCTCAATATAACAAGGATACTGAAATGTGGGAGACAAGTCGAATGTTGAGTAGTGGTGTTGCTCAACGTCGTGAAGTGGATACAGACTTTGATGAAGATAGTGAGGTAGGTATTCTTGATAATCAATGCGCAATGGTTGATATTAATACCTAGATTGATTATAGAATCGAGTCCATGTTATGGTGCATGATATCAAACCTCCTTTCTTGAGTGGACGTGTGGTGTTTACAAAGCAATTGGAAGCTGTTCAGCATGTTCGTGATCCTACTTCAGACATGGCTATCTGTGCCAAAAAGGGAAGCCGACTTGTACGGGAAAAGCGTGAACAAGCCGAGCGTGCCAAGGCAACCAAGTTTGAATTAGCGGGTACCACGTTGGGTAACGTGATGGGTGTTAAGAACAAGGCAAATGAAGGTATGATAGATTTTGAGTTATATGGATAGGAAAGAGTAAGCTAATGAGAATGGATCTCTTTGATAGAGGAGCAGCAAGATGAATCCACTGGTGATTCCAAGTTTGCATCTCATCTCAAAGCTTCTGAAGCATCCAGTGAATTTGCAAGAACCAAATCCATGCGAGAACAAAGAGAATTTCTACCCGTGTTTGCTGTTAGAGAGGATTTATTACGTGTTGTCAGAGACAATCAAGGTATGATATGGAATTGGATGATGGCATAGTGATCCCATTCTTACATTTGCTTCTAGTGGTCATTATCGTTGGTGAAACTGGTTCAGGAAAAACTACTCAGCTGACACAGTACCTGCATGAAGATGGCTATACAAAGTATGGAAAGATCAGTTGTACACAACCGCGTCGTGTTGCAGCCATGTCCGTAGCCAAGCGTGTTGCGGAAGAAGTTGGGGTAAGTTGTCCTTTTTCTTACAGTAAGGAATATGCCATGATAACCTAACATGATCTTATAGACCAAGCTTGGTGATCTTGTTGGATATTCAATTCGTTTCGAAGATCAAACATCAGAGAATACAATGATCAAATGTGAGTGTCAAGTGCATTTATAGTGTTATCATATGACTCATGCAACTCGATAGATATGACGGATGGTATCTTGCTTCGAGAATCAATGAATTCACCCGATTTGGACCAGTACAGCGCTATCATTATGGATGAAGCTCACGAACGTGCATTGAATACCGATGTGTTGATGGGTCTTCTCAGAAAAGGTAAAGAGCATATTTTTCTATCGATTCCTTGTAACTCACACTGCATATTATGATAGTCATGGCTCGTCGAAGAGATCTCAAGCTTATTGTTACCTCTGCTACCATGAATGCTGATAGGGTAAGTCAAGTCATTGTCATGTATGAACACATGCGCTAATATCTCTCATACAGTTTGCCCAATTCTTTGGTAATGCCCCTTGCTTTTATATACCCGGTCGAACTTTCCCTGTCGATGTCATGTTTAGCAAGACCCCATGCGAGGATTATGTGGATAGTGCAGTAAAGCAGACTCTTGCCATTCACCTCTCACAACCTGCTGGTGATATCCTGGTGTTCATGACAGGTCAAGAGGATATTGAAGTTACATGCACAGTTTTAAAAGGTGAGTTATTCAATAAATTCAACAAATGCAATGACTAACACAATAATGACAGAGCGTCTGGAACAGCTTGAGAATCCACCTCCACTTGCCATTCTTCCCATTTACTCCCAGTTACCGGCTGATTTGCAAGCCAAGATCTTTCAACGGTCTGAAAACAATGCCAGAAAAGTTATTGTTGCTACAAATATTGCAGAGACGTCTTTGACTGGTAAGAATCACAAGAACACTTTATTGCAAGAGGATCATTGACTGATATTTGTGTTTCCATTCTAGTTGATGGTATTATGTATGTGGTGGATACTGGTTATTGCAAGCTCAAGGTGTACAATCCTCGTATTGGTATGGATGCATTGCAAGTAACACCTATCAGTCAAGCCAATGGCAATCAACGTAGTGGTCGTGCTGGTCGTACTGGCCCTGGGTAATTTTTTAGCAAAGGGAGGGGGAAATGTGATTTGGATGTTAATCATGTTGCTGAAATAGTGTTGCCTATCGCCTGTATACTGAAGAAGCTTATCGTACTGAAATGTTTATGAACACAATTCCTGAAATCCAACGTACCAACCTTGCTAGCGTTGTACTCCAACTCAAATGTCTTGGTGTTCAGAACCTGCTTGATTTCGATTTCATGGATCCACCTCCTCAGGTAACCAGTTGCATATCCTATGTCGAACTTGATTTATTTATCCATCTGTTATAGGAAAATATCTTGAATTCCATGTATCAACTGTGGATTCTGGGTGCCTTTGATAATAATGGGGATCTCACTCCTATTGGCCAAAAGATGAATGAATTCCCATTGGACCCGTCACTTGCGAAAATGCTGATCACTGCCGAGGAACAAGGTTGCACAGCAGAAGTAGTGGTAAGTGATGGCAAATGGATCGCGATGCATGGTTTGCTCATGATATCTTATTGATTGTAGACGATTGTATCGATGCTTTCAGTACCATCAGTCTTTTATCGACCCAAGGAACGCATGGAGGAAAGCGATGCAGCCCGTGAAAAGTTCTTTGTACCTGAAAGTGACCATCTTACATTATTGCACGTGTACACACAGTGGAAGTCCAACAAGTAAGTAGGGGTTGTATGGTCCAAACAAGAGCTTGGTCATTGACATTGCTTATTACATAGCTATCGTGACGACTGGTGTAATAAGCATTTCATCCACTCAAAGGCTATGCGAAAAGCTCGTGAAGTACGCTCACAGCTCATTGACATTATGAAGAGCGTCAAAATGCCCTATGTATCATGCAACACAGACTGGGATATTATTCGGTAAGTTTTATCATCACATCTCGTGATTGTGCATCAAGCTCATATGCCATATCTATAGTAAATGTATTTGTTCGGCCTACTTCCATCAAGCTGCACGTGTTAAGGGTATTGGCGAATATGTGAACTGCAGAACAGGCATGAAATGTCACTTGCATCCTACAAGTGCTCTCTTTGGTGCCGGTTTTACTCCTGATTATGTTGTATATCACGAACTGGTGCTCACTTCCAAAGAATTCATGCAATGCGTCACCTCTGTGGATCCTTACTGGCTTGCAGAAATGGGTCCAATGTTCTTTTCTATTCGTGAACGTGATGTGCGTTAGTAGCACCATCCATGTAGATATATTGGCATTCTCTCATTAAAGTTTTTTTTTTTAAAAAAAAAAGTCATTGTTTCTAGGGGAATGTGATCATTTAATTATGCAGGGAGAGATCGGTGTCATGTGAACAGCCACCGGATCGTGGCTTGTTACTGTGGCACACACCATTCTTCTCAGCACAAATTGTCGTCACTTGTCATGCTGCCATATTTGTATTCAAGGTTCCCTTCCAAAGCTGCAACCGGTTGCAATGTTGCCCGACGGTTCTTTACGTTCCAAGCTGGTGATTTCTGCATGTTGCGTGAAATGAAGTCGAATCGCAAGTACTTGATTGGGCCGCTTGAACAAGGAATGCAAAAGGATCACAAAGGGGGACGTATCAACCATGAAGAATTGATGGGCAAGTCAATACGATCGATTGTTAGAACACATAATGGTAAGGGGATATATCTTTTGTGTATCGATCCAGTCATTCATCCAAGGGATACCATATTAGATGCGTATGGATTTATGTTACATAAGCCCACACTTGAGGAATATGTTCTCAATGTACCACGAGCATGTACGCCGGTGTATACCAAGGATGCATCCAGTATTGTAAGTAGAATGAGAAGGATAGGAGAAAGCGTACTGATTATGATACAGGTACAAATGCTGGATATTGAACCTGGGAATCGAATTCTGGAAGCTGGAACTGGCAATGGTGCATTGACGCTGTATCTGGCACGTGCTGTTTCATCACAAGGACGAGTGGATACATTTGATATTCGGGAAACACATTCAAACGCAGCAAAGAAACATGTTCAACGATATGATCGAGGACGATTCAAAGATGTGGTGTCATTTCATTTGGGTGATGTGGCAGATCATGTGACACATCTTGTGGATAACAACCATGAAAAGGATATCTTTGATGGAATCATGCTGGACATGCCCGAACCAAACAAGACCATTGAAGCACTTTTACCCTATTTACGAAATGATCGATTTATTGTATGTTATCTCCCCAACATGACACAAGTATTGGATTTGGTACAAGCTACTCGAGGATTACCAGTGATAATGGAATCGTGTATCGAAACTGAATGGAAAGAATGGGATGTGAGAGCTACACATATTCGATCCACGGATGAAACGGCCTGGATATGTCGACCCAAGAACTTTGATGTTAAAGGACATACTGCATTCCTCACCAAGCTAAGGAAAACAGCATAATGTATATTTATTTACCCAGCATTATTTCATCTTCCGCCCTAGAGACATTCCCTTCTCCCATAACATAAATACAATGTGTGTGTATGCTTCGTTTATGTATTGCATATGCGCATGACATGTCAAATTCACTATTTATATTGCATATAATACAATGTAATATTTTATTGGCAGATGACAGCTTTAGAGCGTAGATATAATTTTACGGGGGGTGGTATTTTGTGGGGGGGGCAAAGGAACATCAGCGAATGAGATAAAGACTGTCTTAAGATGTGCATGGGCAATTTGAACTCTTCTTTCTTTTCTCTTTCTTTTACTTGTTTCACTTGTTCTCTTTCTTTCATATACATAAAGAGACTTGGGTGCCTTTGTATTATTATAATGGCTAGTATATTATCAACTGCAGCACAACACGTTACCACACGCCATCGATCATCCTCATCAGCAGCAAGTTTGCCTCGACCTGGTGAACCACAACATACAAACCACCCTTCTCCTTTGCATACCCATCACCACGGCAATCGTCCTCGATCGGGATCTCGTCCACAATCGCGACCCCAGTCTCAACATTCACCATTATCAACCAGTGCTCCCAGTGCCAATGGACCAGCGCCTATTCACCAACTCGAACAGCAGAACTTTAATCATTCTGTGGATACCCTTGGTAGTTCGAGTAGTATTGACAGCCAGCTTCCTGCTGAAACTACATTAACGATTGAATTTGATGGTGGTACACACGTCATTGTTCGTCCTAATCGGGTAGTTCGAGGTAAAACTATTTACACAGCTTTTTTTTTTTATTGCATCACATTGACTCACTCATCATCAACAAAGGCAAAGTCATTCTCGATGTGGCAGAGCGCATGTTGGTTACACGTATACGAATCAAGGTAAAATAGGAGAAACATGTGGCACAAATGGATCGCTGACTTTAATGCACATGACGACATGATTAGTTCAGGGCTGAAGAATCGGCCATGGTCAAGGTGGAAGAAGGTGGAGGTGATACGCGTGGTGAATGGATTCATCAAGCTATTACTACATTCTTTGAATCCGATTGGAAGTTGTGGGGAAATGAAGCGAGTTGTAAGTTTTTCATATGTGTATTGTTTTCTTTTATTGACTCATCATCTCTTTAGATTATTCACAATGCCCTTGGGAAGAGATGGATATTGGTCATTATGAATTCCCTTTCGCTTTAAAGGTATGATACTACAATGGAAACATGATGGATCAATGTACTTATATTATACCTAGTTTCCCAATGTCAATTATCCACCTAGCATGGAAGATCCTGCAGGATTTGCTATACGCTATGTTTGGACTGCACAAGCAGATGGGCCTGCATTACAATCGGGGATCAAGAGTCGGGAATACATTACGCCTTATCGACCGATAATCATATCCACACCAGGTAAAAAGAAAGGAACGGAACACGGAAGCGGGGTCGTAAAGGAGGAGAAGGCGATGAGTTTATCCGTTAAAGCTCAGCACAAGGAAACTAACGCTATTATGATTTCACTTTATAGATAAAGAATGGACCTATCGTAAGACATTGATGAAGGATAAGAAACATGCCATTGCAGAAGTACAAGCCAAACTTTACAAGCAATCTTATTGTCCAGGTAACAACAAGAAGGTTAAAGAAATGCGGCATAATCACTAAACCATCTTTGGACATAGATGAACCCTTTGAGATGCAACTAAATATGACGACATTGCACGCTGACGCAAAGATTGCTGCAATCGAATACAAGTTTAGGAAACATCATGAAGGCAAAATGCTGGTACAACAAGGCACAGCTTTTCGGGAACATATTCGCACAGTCATCCACAGCACCGTTCCGATCCCCAGTAGCAATACGCACCATGGCACACAAGTAGCAGAAACGGTGATCTTTGATGTACCCACTCGATTAGTGTCACCATCATTCTGCTCTCGTCATACGCGCGTGCATTATGGATTACAATTCCTGGTGACTATTGAACAAGGTCATTTATTCAAGAATACAACAGTAGTCGACTTTTCGATCCCAATCATCATTGCCAATCTTCCACATGATAATCTTCTTCGTATTCCTGATCTCACTGTCATTCAAGGTTATCGAGAATCAAAAGAATGCCCCATGTTTTTCGATCCATCCTTGGATGAACCGCCAAGTCCATCCATGAATAATGGTCCGCTATCAACACCAATGAATGAAGAACCACCCAATTATTATACTTTACCTATACAACCACCTCAATTCCAACTTGGAAAAGAACGCAAAGAACGCACCGTCTTTCTCACTCGTCCTGCAAAAGGCGCATTGCATAGTCAAGACATGTATCCTGCTGTCATTATTCAAGGTCTCTTTGATGAAGACTGGTAATCCATACAATCACACAACACTTGCTCTCTTTTATCTACATACCATTATTCCTCTTCCTTTGCATGTAGTACATTTATTATCACACCCTTGTAATAGAGTATACTAGTACAAGATTACACATAAACACATTGCAACCAATCGCTTAGACTTGAATCATGTTGTCAAAGATCACATTGTCAATTTTCATCCCTGCTGATACCACTAATAATCACGTTGCTCTTGTTGTACAATTCGAGCACGGACCTCTAGTCTTGATGTCGTCACTCACGTGAAGATCATTCACTCATTCAATGCATGTCATCGTTCAGTTGGCCAGCTATCATCTTGACTTGTAAAGATCGCATAAAGTCACTACTTTTATGAATATGATGGATACACGTTTACCATATAGGAATGCCAGTAAACGTAAAGTAACAAACAATGTCATTGTGGATATTGGTTATGGAAAGTGAAATGCTATGTGTATTTCTACAGTAGCGTAGCCAAAGTGGCAATCACTGGTTTCAACGATGGTATTGTAATAGCTGCAAGAACTTGTAAAAGGATAATAATGGCAGCTGCAGCACCCACTTGTCTCATCAAGTAACTAATGCCGATGGCGACCATAACACTTCCCATTGCAAAAGCAATATATTTGACAGTAGTATGAATGAACCTCGCAAGTGACATGTTATCTTGAACAGAAAGAAAGAAAGAAAGGGATGTTTGGCATGCATAAACATGCATAATGGTGTATGCAAGGATGCTCTTAGTGTGTTTCAGTCTGACAGATTGAGTGGATTCCTGATGATGGATGCAACACATGACCTGGAAAAACTGCAGGTATAAAACATACAAACCACTGATCCCGCCAATTGTGCGTCCTGTGTGTGTGTGTGCGTGTATGAGCAGGGATCAAACAGCATTCAAAGATCCGCTCCTCCTTGTACTTTGTCCTTTTATAAATTTTCATTCATGCCACCAAAGCAACTCACGCCACATCAAGTATCCAAAGGGTTATCATATGTTCACAAGGAAGCGCCTTTCCTAGCAAAGCTCAAGAATGAACGTCAAGGAGAAGTAAAGAGACAAGCTCGATTCCAAGATTATGAAGATGGTCAAGACGATGAAGATTACGATGAGCTCGAAGGTGCACAGATCGTCACTCTGGATAAGCACGGCAAAGGTAAGCGAGGGGTTGGTGTGGATGAGATGCAAGTGATAGATAGGGGGAAAATGCTTAAATCATGGTTGCTATGTAACAGAGATACATGAGGATGAAACCAAGGACGATGACGAAGACAATGAAAAAAAGAGTGACAATGAACGCGAAGATAAACCAGCTGTGGATGAAAATGGAAGGATAATGTTTCGTGCAAAGAAGCGCAAGGCCAATGATAATGAAAAGGACGAGACCAAAGAATCTAGCTCTAGTGCCAAGAAGCCCAAGAAGAAAAAATCGAAAAAAGTGATCAAACTTTCATTTGACGGGGACGAGGACGAATAAAAGAGCGCGTTTTCTACCAATGTGGGTTGTTTTAGTGTATAGATGGATTAGGATCGACCTAACACAGCAATACCAAATTTAGCTATTTTGTGTCTCAGGCGCATACTACTGCTGCTTTATTATTATACTGCTCACACTTGGCTTATCATACTTGTTCCTCCTTCTCTCTTTCTCCCCTTTGTTCCTTATTTCGATGGCCCCTTCTTCCTGTATTTCTCCTGCTCCACCACCACCGCCAGCTCCCAGTTTTCAACGTAACCTTGTCATTCCTTCAACCAAGATGACTTTTAATCACCCCAACAACTCATGTGCAAACGACATGTTACTCGCCATGCCTAAACCACAGTTCAAGGGTACTCACTCGACGCCTTTATTACCCGTACGACCTTGTTCACAACCTGAAAGATCACATTCACATACCACTCGATCTATATCTACCGAACCAACGAAGAAGCAGGAACAATTGTTATCAGCATCCAGTTTCTCCAAGATCCGATTACTCGGCAAGGGTGATGTTGGCAAGGTATATCTTGTCAAACAAAAAGATAATGGCAATTTATATGCACTTAAAGGTGAGCATGGTCATCCTTCCGAGATCAATATCATATTAATACAAATGTTGTTATGTATATAGTCTTATCAAAAAAGGAAATGATCAGACGAAACAAGATCAAGCGTGCTTATGCTGAGCAAACTATTTTGGCATCTGTCAACCATCCCTTTATTGTACCATTGTATCATTCATTCCAAAGCAAAAACTACCTCTACTTGGCTATGGAGTTTTGTGCTGGAGGAGAGTTCTTTCGAGGTGAGTGATTATTGCTAATGTCTTGTGCAACCACTCATCTCATAAATCATTTCGCGGTCTTTTTTTAATAGCATTACAGCGGAGACCAGGAAGAGTCTTGATGGAGAATGACGCACGGTTCTATGCGGCGGAGGTCGTTGCTGCTCTCGAATATCTACACTTGTGCGGAATCGTGTTTCGAGATCTCAAACCTGAAAGTAAGTCCATGGAATGAATTATACCCAACTTGTTCTAACAAAAACCTTCATTTAGATATCTTATTGCATGAATCAGGGCATCTCATGTTATCTGATTTTGATCTTTCAATACAATCACCTTCTGCTGGTGCACCATCCATTGTACGGACCAATCTTCCTTTCTCGGTATGTTTCCACAAATGTGTTACGGTGCAGTACACAACGATATCTTATTATTGCCAATAGCGACCCATGCTAGATACCAAGTCATGTGCTAATTTACGGACCAATTCCTTTGTGGGTACAGAAGGTAAGGTGAAATGGGTCGAAAGATAACAGCAGACTAATCCCTATCATGTAGAATATTTGGCGCCCGAAGTGATTCGTGGTGATGGCCATTCGAGCACAGTGGATTGGTGGGCATTGGGAATATTCATTTATGAAATGCTGGCAAGTATAATAGTAGTATACTCAACATGATCATTGTGCTGATTCAATATGAACAATATAATAGTACGGCTTTACACCTTTCAAAGGCACATCACGTGATGAGACATTCGACTTGATCATCACACAATCGCTCGACTTTCCCGACTTTTCCAACAATGTATACTACAGTGGTCCATCCAGTACAGCACGATCACTGATTCGCAAGCTCTTGCACAAAGATGAGACGAAACGGCTTGGATCCAAAGCAGGAGCGAGTCAAGTCAAATCACATGCATTCTTTAAACCGATCAACTTTGCACTTTTACGAAACATGAAACCACCCATTATACCAGCCAAATCCAAGAATGCTATCGATGCTGTCAACTTTAAGCATGTCAAGGAAAGCTTGAGTTTCGACTTGCAAAAGAGTCTCGCTGCCCCACCATCACCACCTGCGACAGATGATGATGATGACCCATTCGCAGACTTTGGATCAGGTAAATTGATTGAAAACTCGTATACCATGCATTTAGAAATGAACTGACAGTTGATATTATTTCAGCTATCCTGCATCATGACATTGTAGAATCACCTTAATTACACTCCTGTGCAACATAATATACGATACCGCAATAATGAATGGGTTGAATAATGTAGAACTCGAATGTCCAAACACTCTAATACCATAAAACGTTCAAAATGATATAACTTATAATGACTCGTTTATTGTCATGCTCGTGTGCATGTATAGGCACAGCGTGAGATAACATTAAAGTTGGGTTGCTGGTCTTATGCTCTCGGATATAACGATGACATGACAAAGTATACTAGAACTAGGGACAGGAAAGCGATATAAGGTTGGGTATGCTATGTAATACTGCAAGTCAACGCAAGATCCAATTGCTCGTCATAAGCTGTAGAATCATTGCGTACAATAACATAATCACGCTTTTGATAATGAATCCTGATAGTTGGTCTTTAACGCTTTTATTGGCGAGTTTCACACATATCATTTTCAATTCACTATTAATCTGATATTCAATTCAGTTTTTGATACTAGATATGTAACTATGATTGCTCATCCAAAGGGGTATTGGTATTGGTAGTAGTAGTGGTGGTGGTGGTGACAGGAGTAGTGGGAGTATCAGTAGGTGTAGAATCATTGTTGTGATGAGTGCTTTCTTCTTCAATAATAGGAGCTGGTTTGGTATTGGATGCGTTGGTGGTGGTGGTGGCAGGAATAGTAGTACCAGCAGCAGCAGCAGCAGCAGCATTCTTATAATCCACCCCCTATAATTCAGTCATGAGTGAGTATACCTTGAATCAATAACAACAACAAGAACTTACGTTTTCATCACAATGACGCATGACATTTTCAAAAACCTTGAGCAGTTTTCGTCGAGCACCCAATGTATTGACACCAGCAAGGAGCATATCTTCGTCGGTCATTTGAACGACTTGTTGCCATACAAGGCCATCAAATGCAGGGCTGTACTTGTGTAAGCGTAAACTGCGTAACCAATTGGTAACATCCTTCATCAATTCAAAGTCGACAGTTTCTGCTGCAATTTTATCCTTGAGAGCACGAGCTGCTGATGATCGTTTTCGACGACGAGCTGCACCAGTTAATGGTTGTTCACCCTTGTTGCTCATATCACTGTGATCACTTAAATAATCATTGCCAGGATTATTTCCATCATCACTTGGTGGAACCAAGAATTGACCGAAATGTTGCTGTTGTTTCTTTTCGAGTCCTGGTGGTGGTGTAGTGATGCGTGGACTGCTATTGGCGCTATTACCAATAATAGGTTCAGTAGATTTGGTGGTGGCAGCTACAGGTGCTGGTGATGGTGGTGTTGCAAGAACTGCAGATGGTGATGGTTGTTGTTGTGATGATGCTGATGATGATGTGTTTGTAACATGGAGACTAGGTTGATGATGATGATTGTTATGTCGTGAGGAAGCAGCAGCAGCAGCAGCACCTTTGGATGCTCGCAAACGGGCTTGTGCTTGTTCAAGAGCAGCCATGCTACTCAACATGGAGTGATGTTGTTCTTCATGATCTTCTCGAATAGTATCACTCTTGCGGGATGACCATTTCTTGTTACTCGACAGGGATCCAAAAGACCATTCGCTGTTGCCATCGTTACCACCACCTCCATTTGAACCATTTCTTCCATTTCCTCCACCACCATTGCTACTTCGATCACGTGCAAGATGAAAAGGCCAATCATTACTTGCAGCACCAAAGAGAGATGTGCGTTCTGAAGTTGAAGTACGAGGAGAAAATGTGGATGATGCAGTTGTAGATGATGTTGTAGATGAAGCCGAATTGGATGAAGCAGCAGCAGCAGCACGATTGGCAGCTTGAATTTGAGCACGGGCAGCAAGTGCTTTTTCATATAAAAGACCTTGTTGACTAAGATTGCTTCCAAGAGAAGTTGGTACTAACAAATCTCTACGTCGGAGATCATCCGGTTCACTCAACGCTGAAGTAAGTCGGTTGCACAAATTAGAACGAGTGCCTCTTCGGCTGGGTGGATACATTTGTCGTTTCCGCATCTCATATTGTGATTCAGTAGATACAACAGATCCTGCTACAGCAACAGGTGCAGGGCCTAATTCATATATATCAGTATAAGATTATCATGATAATAAGTCAATATACCTTTATCCTGGCCAGCAGGGGAGAGAACATCACCAAGGGGATCGGCTCGTTGTTGTAAGACTGTAATCAAGAACCGGATTTGTATTTGGGATGCATTTTGCACGAGGGTATACAAAGCTGCTGTACGTTCGGGATCTGAGCGGCACAAGAACCACTGGTTGACATGTTCAAGTTCATCCTTAAAGTCTTGGTCTAAACTTGCTGCTGCTGCTTCATCCATCATCTTTTCATATCGTTGAATATCTTCATACATCTTATCAATGGCTTCGGCTATTCATTCTTATATATAAGTCTTGTTGCTTCAAACCCCCACTTCTCCTTTAACATTATTCATTTTCCCCTGATCTTACCCTCAGTTGTATGTCCTCGAAAACCATGGTGAGCTGCTCTATACATATCAGAGTTGGGTCGATTGCTTCGTTGATGTCTCGACGACATTGTAATAAGCTCGGAAGCTGACATTGCTGAAGGATATCCATTGCCAGTTGACCGAGGACCCAGAATACTCGATGACTGTAAAGGATTATGTCGATGGTGAAATGTGTTGAATAAATTCTCTTCCATGGCGCGATGCACGTCGTGTGTTGTCATATGTATATATGTGTGTGGGCGGTGAGTAAAAAAAATAAAAGGTTCAAGGGGAAAAAGAAAGAGAGAGAGAGAGAGAGAGAAAAAGAGAGGGTGTGTGCGTGTGTGTGAAAGAGTAAAAAAAGATACAAGACAAATGGAAGGAGAAAGTAAAACAAAAGGGAGTGAGTGGATGCGCTTATTATTGCCGAATACCACGAGCAGTAGGGATCGGCAACTGCTTGTCAGACCTGGAAAATAAGAGGAAAAAAAAAAACAAAAAGAAAGAGAGAAAAGCAATGGGGTTGTCACGGACCTTTTGTGTTGCTTCTAATATGCCCGTCAAGGCGTGTACTCTCTTACACACACTCTCTCTCATACACTCCTCCAACAAGGAGACCGGTTACTCAAGAAATGGACCCGTCAATCAGGGGTGTATCTGTATTCTTCATTACTTGGTTACGCTCTCGTTGCTATGTGTCATCGATGTTAGGGAGAAAGAGAACAAGCCTAGGATGGGAAATTAGGTTCACTGTCGTGACACCATTGAAAGCAGATCACCACGTTGGTCTATGAATTCCTTACTGCTTCTTATTCCCCAATCAAAGATACATTTAATTCATCCAACCACCCTTGTT
Organism: Lichtheimia hyalospora FSU 10163; assembly: GCA_025094155.1. Classification (NCBI taxonomy): domain Eukaryota; kingdom Fungi; phylum Mucoromycota; class Mucoromycetes; order Mucorales; family Lichtheimiaceae; genus Lichtheimia; species Lichtheimia hyalospora. The sequence goes on from PTRB01000148.1 coordinate 39,222, forward strand.
GTTGCCTTGATCTTTCATCCCTTATTTTGGGAGGTGTTAAAATCATATCGAAACACGCACGCATGTTTATGCCTTGCCACAATGTTGTCGTCCATATCCATTTTTACCATATCCAGATGAGTGTGTAACCCTGTGCAACCCATCAGCAAGTCAGGCCTACCTTTACGTTGAAGTCTGTTTTATAATTAGATTGTGTGCCAACATACGCACTATGTCTGTGCATAATAAAAGGTGCAAATGAGAACCTGATTGTGAAAAATTGGCAAGACCAGATAGAATAACTGGATATTTTTGATCTCATCTTGACTTTCAATTAGTTTCACACTGTCGATCGTGTTACGCTTTCACAGAAGATCGGCCATATCGTGACTATATTGGGCGTTTCTTTCATCATTACACTGCATATAAAGTACTTGCACAGGATCCATTGGTGTAGCTTTTGATGTCATTGGTCACCTAGGATGAACATTGTCATATCAACTAACAATTGCACAGTGAAGCATGTGTATGAGATCCCAATCATATGTATAATACAACCGTGTACATGTTGCTAAAGTTGTTATTGTAAGGATTCGAGATGATATGTTTGTTGAGCAAAAAGTATAAAGTGGATATCTTTTGAGAATCATAAAGCACAAGCAAATATTGTGGTAGAGAAACATGTGTCCCGTGCGAGTGCCGGGCGTAACGACCGTGCACAATGCAGGGTAAAAGGGTTCATTTCCCTTGATGCTTGTCATTCTTGCATCATTATTCCAACGACACAATATCCCAACATATGCTCCTCATTGTACTGATGAAGATAGTTTCTTTGTGTTGCTGCGACACACATATTATTGCTGATGGTTCCCCTCATCCCCCAACGCTGTCGATCTTTCCATATTCGGTCAAATAGCCGTCATCTAGAATTCTTCTTGACACTAAGCATTATCCATCTTGTGCATCGCGTGGTAGGATGCATCGACGTACATTAACGCGCATGATCATTGTATAGTATCCAGATTTTCCAAGTTGGGAAGGTGGTGGTGGTTGTAATGGATGCTTTTTTCAATCTGCTGTAATCCGACACAAGATGCGCACAAACAAAATCAATGTTAAACACCACCTGTTATAATGAATTATTGAAAGCAATTACAGGGTCAAGGGTATCCCTCGCTTTTGTAGACTGTCAACAATCATGCATTTACAAACATACACAAACATTGTAACTTTTGTTGACTTATACACCGACATGTATGGCTTAATAGCTATTCATTATTGCATTTGCATTCTCTTGATAATAGACAAGGTAATGCATCTCTATCTTGGAAGGTGTATGGTACAAGAGTAGTATGGTGGATGATTAGATTGAGTGGGGTTTCACCTTTTTACAAGGGGCATGTCAAAATGCGTTGATATACGACAACAATCATGCAATCCATTCCCTTTTTCTTGCTTTCTCTTCATGGCAACCGTACAAGCACAACAACAACAACAACAATCGCAAAAAGGATTAAAGCATATGCCCAAGGGCATGCTGGTATCCATGGCAGCCAACAAGGCACTACCCACAGTGGAAGATCGTGATGAGAATGCCCCACCACCTAATGAAACTCAGGAAATGCAAAGCAACCGTCAACAACAAGGATCATCTAAAGCACTTGTTCCACAGCACCAAAAGAAAGATTTGCAGCCACCCTTGTTTGCTTCTCAACCAAGAAATTCATTGATAAGCTTATCTACTCGACGACATGGCACAACCGTATCGCGTCAAATGCATCGTCAACAAGGCCAAGGTATTGATCCAGTTGATATGATTTGTAATCGTTTACTAGCATGGCGACTTGCATTAAAGAATTTGGTATGTTCTACACATGGATGCAGCATGTAATATAAATTATATATTGACATTTTAAATGGTAGATGGCACTTATGGAAGACTTTCGTGATGTTGAGCGTAAAGCAGCCAATGGTTATTGCAAATCTGCACGCACAGTGGTGGTGCCATTCCGTGATGCTAGTGGTCAATTTATGGAATCGGGTGGTATCCAAGAAGTATGGAATACCTTCCGTAGTTTTTCTATGGATGAAAGTGTTCGTCACCAAGATTTTGTCGATTACATTGATCGATCTGTGTTACCTGGTTTGCAGAGTGTGAAGCGAGATGTCAAAGCCATGCTCAAATCCATCATCAAGGATAAGCGTCTTCGTAGCACTCACTTGTACAACCGTCGTATGCAAACCGATCAACTGGTATCCAAGTTGGATTCCATTATCCATGCTGATAGCCAAATGCCTGATACTGCTTATCGTCATCCGGATCCATTGCTTGTCAACTGTGCCGTGTATCAATCCTACAAGGTGATGAACGATGAAGAAAACACGCTCCATGATAATGTGCTCAATTTGCAACGTGAAATGGCCCTTTTTGAACAAGGCATCATTGAAAATTGCCGTGGCATTTGTCAACGTCTACTCGATTTCCGTGTCAACAACAATATGGAAGATGGCAGTGTTTTTGGTAGTGTCATTACAGCATTTAATCAACTTGGTCCAGACACTGAATGGCGTCAATTTTATCGTCGCAACAAGTATCATCTTATCAGCGAAAAGGCACCTTACAAGAGCGATCAAGATATTCAATATCGTAACCAACACGATGAACTTGTTCAACCTATCAAGGTTGGTTTGCTTGAACGCAAAACTGGTGTCATGCGTAATTGGACAGAGGGTCTTTATGTGCTCACCCCTGGTAAGTGATGGTAATGGAGATGAATGGATCATGTTGACTAATTAGGAAACTCAATCTTATGCAGCTGGCTTCTTGCATGGATACAAGTCCACAGAACATTTCGATGCCAATCCACAAAACCCCGAAGTCTCAATCTTTATCCCACACACCGATCTTGATAATAGTCGCAACTATGATAGTATGTACGAAAACAATTCATTCGAGGTGCGTGGTCGTAATGTGCATTCGCGTATGAGTATGGAAAAGAGCTACATGTTCCGCACATACGATGGTAATGATTTGCAAGATTGGTTTACCAAACTGGTGGATATGTCGCAGCGCTTTAGACCCATGCACATGTTTGGTGGTGGTTGGGATGAAGAAGAAGAAGAAGAACAAGGTGGTCAATCTGGTGCTGGTGGATATGGTCAAAAACCACGTGCATTGCCACCCATGCCAGTGGATGAAGAAGAATCTGAGGAGGAAGAAGATGATGGATGTCCTACTTGGCGTGGTGGTGGTGGTGGTGGTCAAGGCAACAAGTTTAATCGTAAAGAGCAAGAACCCATACGATTCCCAGCTGGTCATCATGGGTTTACTGGAACAGGGGCTGTGGGTAGCAGCAGTGGTGTAAAGTATCAACAAGATGAAGATGATAATGAACAAATCCATCCTGCGCGTATTGTCCAAGTACCAGCCGATCAAATTCGTATGCAACTATCACAAGAAGGATCATCATCTTCGGCACAAAAACAAACAAATCGACAAGTGCATAATGGTGACACTACGGAAGAAGATGATGATGACGAATGGGATACCATTCCTCAACACGAACATGACGATATGTCACCCACTACTAGCTCCCATGGTGGTGGTCCAACAGGTTCCCAAGGTATTAAAGATGTGATACGCTCATAGGAAGATACTCATTATTGTTTCTTATAGACCTTCAAGGGCATTCAAAAAGGGGCTAAACAAGATAGTATTGCGCTTTTGAACCTCTTGTTATCCATAGTAATTCTCTACTTTGTAGTATCCATTTTTCGACTTCTTTAATAATATATAAGCTGTATTTGATTTTACCAACTAAACATGTGCATGCATACATGATCCCCCAGGATCCCATCCATCCACTAGTGATTTGCCATATCCCTATCCCCCATGCACCATGTGATCCATATGAATCCTCTATTGTTATGCTGATATACATTATATGCTGTATTTAAAGTTGACAAACAAACATTGGAATAGATGACTAATTTATGGCTTTGGAATGCGAAGAGTCTTGCTCACCATGAGAGTACCGCTCAATGCATAGATCAAGACCCAAGGATGAAAGTCCCAAGTAGGCGCAATTTCGAATAACGGTAATGCATCCAAGTATTGACCACGAGAGACCAAATAGGCAACGATAGCTACGAGTGTAAGGGATGTTGGGATAGGAGTGCCTTCAAAGTACTTGATCTTGCCAGATGTATCCTTGGGTTGAGATGCAACTGTTGCATTGAATCGAGCAAGTCGTGCAATACCGCAGCACACGAAATATGTCAGGATGATCGTATCAAGATATGTACGCATGCCCACTAATCATCATACATCAGTATTACTATTACTATTCCCATTATCCATCCTACAACTTACTTGCAAATGCCAATGCTGCAGGTGCCATACCAAAGGAAATCTACATCACCATCAACGAGTCAGCACCACAAGATCAGCCCATACAATGCAATATACTTACCAGATCTGCTAAACTATCTAATTCTTGTCCCAATAATGACGCGTTATTTCGCCAGCGAGCCACGCGACCATCCATAAAGTCAAAGAATAAACCAAACGGCATAAAACCCATGGCAGAGTAAAGATCGCCAATCTCATTCGTCAAGAGGTAGCGCATTGACGAAAACACGGACATGATACCACACACACCATTCATGAGTGTAATGACATCGGCAAGATAAAAGTTGCTGAATAAAAAGCTGTTAGAGAGAATATAGACGCATACACACATGCAACTTGCTTACCGAATAATAGTGAAGTGAACAGGTCCTTGATCTGCATTCTTTTGTTGTTGCTGATCAGCTGCATTGGAAGAAGTCTGTTGTTTGCGTCGATTCATAATATTAAAGACAAGAGAAGAAAGTGAGAGAAGGAGAAAAGAAAGAGAAAACAATAAAGGAGATCTTGATGCCGAGAGATGAAAAAAGCCGGGAACTCACGATTTTGATGTCAGTTGTGTAAAGTTGTGGTAGTAGTGAATATATGCTTTTCGTGTGTGGAACCAACCCGTTGCTTTAGAGTTATGTATTCACAGCGATCAAATACAGGGGGGGTTTGCTGGTTCTTTGTTATGAGCATACTTTTTTTATTATCTTAATAGTGAACTTGTATCAGAAATGAAGTCATCTCGGTCCATCGGCATCACTACTTGTTTTGCTATGCGTTGTGTTGTGTGTGTGTACCAGATGTGAGGATATAGATGGGTGCACAAGACACCGGCAGAGCGGGAACAAAGAGTATTAGCATGGAACTACTTTTCCGAGGTCCCGACAGCTGCTATAACAAGCTAAAATGTGGCGGTTGGGTGCCAAGCACTAATGCAATTGGATATTTATCTTGCCAGGTGCACCAACATTCACTTCAGAAAGCATGTGATTGCATTGTCAGCAATGATGTACACCTCTTTGTGCAAGGCAAGCACTGATCGGAATATGCCGATGGCACGTATCATCTAAAGTGGGGGAAACACATTATAATGCAGGGGTCAAGATGAATGAATTATGATCCACATCAAATCAAAGTTTTGTGTTGCTTGCAATAACTAATGCCATCCTCACTATCGGAACCTTTTCTTTTTGCTGTTAATGAATTCTCACTGCTTATCAAATATGCAAACGTATTGTCATCATAGTAATGCTAAGAACGTGCATGATCTTTATCTAGCGATATGCATTAATGGTGCACTGTCGCGTAAATCGGCTATATAGGCAGTCACCTGGTAGCTACAATGATATCATAAGCTCACCACTTTGGGGCTTAACTCAATGTGGCGCACCAAGAATAGCAGAGTGCCTATTGCTCCTCAAGTCGACTTTGAATCTATACATTCAGCGCTGTTCTTTGTACTTGAAGCGGACCTCCATTGCTACCATAAATGCTACGGCATCTCAACCAGCTTGCTCGAAATAGTATTGCCGATGCAACCCCATTCATTTCCTCTCCAGCTTTATAACAATTCTAAAGTATATAAAAGAATAGATCATGGACTAGGCGAGTGATTAGGCACTAATGCTCATCAGCTGTTAACATGTTTAAATTCTCGACAATGAAAACATTACGTTGTTCAGCTGCACACAAAGCCTAAAAATAGGCAGGGTTTGTTTCAAAAATGTCTCTGGATAAACATTTGCAAAAGCCATCTTCAATCCAAGCCCAAATACAGTGACGCGCAACACACCCATATATACATGCATTCGATTATACTAGGAAATAAAATGTTTATATATATAAATGACACGATGAATAAAGAGTGGCAATGCTGTTGTATTCAAAAAAGTGATATCTATTCTGGGAAGATTGTTATACATGGAGGACAAGAAGGCTCAGCCCGCGTTCTTTAAGATTCACCACATAAAGCCTGCTTGGCTGGTTGTCTTTTTTCTTTTTTTCGACCTTTCTTTATTCTTTTAACTTTTTTTATACTAATGTTGAAATCGGCATTGGCATTACTCCTCACTTTGGCTGTTACTACACCAACCACTTTGGCTTGTGAACCTGAATGTCGCCATGGTGTTGCTGCTGCTTTTGCTGAACAATATGTTCCTGTGGTCCAAGTAGCTGTGAACGACTTGTCGAATACATTTGCGTCGACACTATTCAATGCCAACGCAACCCTTCCAAACCATGTGGCAGCTGTTGTTCCCGAGCAAACGCTTCGTAGCAGCTTGACAACAAGTCTTTCGGATACTCTTAGTCTCTTTGTGGATGAAGCTACTGGCAAGAAGCTTGAAAGTGGTATCTTTTCAGTCATGTTCTCCGAAGAAGATCCTTTCAAAGGTGATTGCAATGCTCCTCCAAGACGCTTAACGCGTAATATGCCTCCTGCTGGTGAGAGTTGGACCCGTGAAGAATGTAAGTAGAAAAGTATTATACACGATAAGAGTGTTATACTCATTCGATTCATTATCATATACAGGCGAGAAAATGGATTATATCTGTGGTAATCCTCCTTCCATTTGCCACTTTTTGCCCCAAGTCAAGGAACGTATTGTGAAACGCATTCGCTCGCAACTTGAGGACTACGCCACCTTTGATAATGGTTTCCTTGTTCGTAATGTGGTGCAAACGGTCAAGCAAACAACCCATGGTGTCTTGTCTCATTATGGTGCCGGTTCCATGGTCAACGATCCCAGTGTTACCACCTACGTTAATGCATTGGTTAGCAACGCTATCCAATCCCTCGATGTTTGGGCTACAGTACACGTCAAGCAATTGTGCGACCGAACTGAACATGACCAAGCTTGCAATAGTTGGGACGAACAAATCATCCCCGAAATTCTCAAGTGGCCTTAAAGAGTCTTTTCTAGCAATCTCTCCCACACTCACACATGCATTTTAATCTCCCATCGTACACCTATATATAACACTACAAGCATCTTATTTGCCCCCATCCACATTCCTTCATACTGCATCCTCTTTTTTCTTTGTATAAACAAGCAATACAATGTATAGTAAAGACATCCTGAATTGCATATCCTCCAAGAAAAGAATTATCCCATCATCATGTGTGAAAAGATAATGGACCTTGTAGTCCATCTTTGTTGACTTTTAATAGCACAGTCATGTGGTAGATCGTGTAACTCGTGGTCAAAACCAGAGCCATGGATATGTATGCATCAAGTGACGAATATAAGATGGTACTAACTTTGGCTCATGTATCAATGGTCTAAGTTTATAGTTTGACATTCTGCTAGTCAACCTTTATTTGAACATGTTGACGAATTACTCTTTAATTCGTCCCCCTTTATCAATGTAAGGTTCTTGATCCTGAAAGCAGTTACGATCATCTCCATTTTCGTTGTTGATCATTGCGATAGTAAATTATATATGCTTTCTTGCTTTCTTTCTTTATTCAAAGTGAAATCTTCTATCAAACTGAACGCAACCTTACGACATAAAAGAGAAGAACAGCAGTAGCTTGCTTACTGATTCCTTGGCATTTATCATCGTCGATGCCAACAAGCTTGCATATCTTTTTCAATATTTAATGCATTGGTACCCGATGATAGGATTATCTGCCCTTCTTCAATTTGGATTACATTGCCAACGAGCAGCGGGTGTTGGTCCCTCTCGTCTTGGGCACCCTCCGTTCTGCATAGTTTCAATTCCAGCCTTAGGTGACACACCACCTTGTCCATGCAAAATGTGTAAAGTTTGTCATCAAAGATAGCTATATTGAAAGAAAACCAGTATATCCATGAGCATCTAATTCATCAAACACACGTGACAATAAGCTCTACCTCATTACAGGAGTCAAATATCACAATGACAACCATTACAATGAAAGCAAGATAACAATGAAACACTATGAATGCCCACAAAGAAGACCAATACATATGCCAGCTTAAATCCACAAAGCTAACAACAACCCCGTCGACTATTCCAAAAGTTGAGTAACCAATCAAAGAGAAAAGGGATGTGTGGTAATAAAAAATGTTGAACGACAGCATGTTTATATACGTGCGTTGTGGGATGTGAATATCTGTGACTACAAGGAAAAATGCTGCATGACCTGATTCATTGGGTGGGTTGGATCTGGTGCTTTATCAAAGAGTCTAGCTGTGATTGATGGTTCATGCATAAATCTGCAACTGGCATTAACCAAATTAGGGAGGATGGGTGACAAATGGGGTACGTGCTTGTAGTGACAAGGAATTGGTTCTATGTGATTTCTACATATCCAAGTGCGAATTGCGATAATGTAAGAAAATTGTTCCAAACGCAAAATGAATTGAGTCAGAAATGAGAATTGCACTAGGAGATGCAGTAAGATCACTCGATGAATAATACACATGAGGATTCGCGTATCGAGAGCCGTTGTTCCGAAAATAGAGAGATGGTGGTGTGGTATTGCATAATGTGTTAAAGTATATGCACTTTGATCTATTACGTATAAACATTGGTTCCTCACAAATCCAAAGCCCAACGCTAAATTGTGCTTCTCTTAACGCAAATCCAATAAAAGATATCTGCTTATATACAGAATGACGACATGAAACAATGTTTATATTGATAATCAGGTATACACACAGTCGTGCTTAATATTTAACTAACTTTTCTTCTAACCAAAATTGCACGCTCGCTTTCTCTATTGTACTTCCACAGATGATGTCCGCTGTTGTTTGGCAGGTCGCTCTTCATCCGTATTCATTGAATGGCCATTGGCTTCATTGTTCTGTTGTGCTTCATCCTCTCCTTGATGTTGCTTTCCTTCTTCTTCTTCCCTCCGCCGTTTCGCATCCCGCTCAGCTGTGCGTTCCTGGAGTTTACGTTTCAATTGCATAAGCAATGTCTCACCATATCGAGCACGCTGTTCTGTGATTTTCTTGTCATACGTGAGTGATGTGGAATTGTCGCTTTCATTGTTGATGAGAGAGCGGAAGATTTGTTGACTGGATTCGACCTTGGAGATACCCTGCTCAATTAATTCAGGAGCTGCAGCTGGCATGTCGTTCAACAACTCGCCATAGGATTGCTGTGTAAGTGCCAGATCGTATAAGGTCGACTTGCTATCTGGGTTGATATCATGTGCTTTTTGCGTTGATTCAATGGCTCGTCCTGCATAATCAAGATCACGTGATGCTTTAGCACCAAGGAAGAGTGCTCGTCCCAAACACAGTAACAAATTCTCATCCTTGTTGTCCTTGGGATACAATCGATTGGCATGCGAGTACTATCAAGATCATATAAGTGACAATGATGGGAATGAATTTCTGATTGCTTACCATAGCAATTGCTTCACGATATCGTTTCAGCTCAACAAGCGTGTGACCACAGTTGATTAATACGGATGGTTCTTCCGATGTCGACTCGCGTAAGAGATTGAATAAATAATGCGCACCATCCATGTCACCACTGTCAGCCATCAGCATAGCAATACCATTTGCTGCATAAGCACACTTGGGATCACGTCGGAGTGCTTGGCTGAAAAAGCTGAATGCGAGCTTGTACGACTCTTGACGCTATGAATCAACCGGTTGGATGAGTTGAATTGTTATTATAATGAGGATAAAACTCCTTGCACTTACATGTTGCTTATACTTGTCACCTTTCAGTTCTCTTGCTACAGTTGCATGATAGTTGCCTAGTGCCACATGTGCATAGATATTGTCTCTATCGCAATCGCGTAACACCCGTTCCAATGCACGTTTGCATGTTTTTTCATTGCGTGTAATCTCAGCACGAGCAATCATGATCCAAGGTGAGGGGTTCTTTGGTTGACTTTCAGCGACAGCATTGAAATGTGCCACAGCATCATCGGTATGTCCCAATGCTTGCTCAATAGCGCCCAATCGTAACCGTGCTATTAACCAAAATCAATACATTTCTTAGGGAGCATAAATGGATGATATCTATACACACCTTCATAATAATCAGGGCATTCATCAACGATCTTTGTATAAAGTTCTTTGGCTTGATCAAGTTCTCCTCTTTCTTCATGCACGCGTCCAAGGTTGAATGAAACGGTAACACTGATATCATCTTCTGGTGCCTTGTCCTTGCCATCTCGCTGTTGTTGGTATGCTTCTAATGCACGCTTGTAATGATCGGCCGCCTTATCCAAATCTCCACTCAACATGTACAATGTGCCAAGGTTGTTGAGTACTTCCACTTTGATCGCATCCATCTGAGCAGCTTCTTTGTCATCAGCTTCTGGATCCTCCCTCCGTTTTATAGACATTTCATAATCTAGATGATATTTTAGATCAATGTCGGATCTATATCGATGACCATCGCCTTACATTCGAGTGCTTTGCTGATATTGGTATCCTCATGCAAATTGCCAACTTGAGCAGCAAATATAGAGTTCTGTGTTGCGTAGTCGATGATGCCGTTGAATACCGAGAGTGCTTGCTTGTTCTTCCCAGCCATAGCATATGCAGCGCCCAATGTCTGAATGCATCATATAACTGATCAGTTTAATTCTCTTAAATATATCCCACACCCACTTACTCTTGAAATATCATCACTCAGAATATATGTCTTTTGTAACTTTTCGAAAACCTTGATGGCATCATCCACATTGCCTACAATCATGTGTCCGTAGATAAGCGACCGAGTGTGATACTCTTATGTTCCTTTTTACCATTATGCATATGTATTTGACCCATGTGGTACTGTGCCAGTCCGTAATTAGGTTCAATAGCAAGGCATTGTTGATAAAAGACCTTGGCATCTTCGAAATTGCCCTGAAAGATAACATGTGAGCACTATCATTCTTATTTGCACTGTGTTTGCTTACCATTGCATGATATGCTCTGGCGATTTGGAATAGTGCTTCTGACTTGACGAATTTGTTGTTTGTGTATTCCAATGCTTCCTTTGCATATTCCATACTCTATGTATCCATATGAGTCAACAACACCATCCATTCTACTTTTCAATCACAATTACCTTTTCAGGATGGCCCATATTGTGACAATGGTTTGCAACCAAATTCAGAACAACAGGATGGTATCGCTCAGCTTTGAATGCATCCTGTAATTGTCGAAGACCGCTTGCCAATGCTTTTTCACGCGTTGCAGCATCCGCCAAGATATCCTTTGAAATGTTGAGATCGATAATGGCCATGAGAGCGAGACATGTTGCTTTGTTAATAGATCCCTACATGCTCACCATGTTAGATCCTTTAACTTATATATCCATATCCCATCTTATCTTACCTGTTGCATACAACGTTTGAGAGCATCCTTGGCTTGTTGCGACATACCAAGATGTGCAAAGCATTGTGCAATGGTGAGTTTGATTTCTGCAGCAGCGACAGGTGGTGGTGATAATTGAAGAGCTTTCTGCAACTGAGCAAGTGCTTCACGATAATGACCATGAACATATTGAATCTTTGCTAAACCAGTGCGTGCGGGGATGCAATCATGCTGCTTATCCAAAAGATGTGCAAAGATGGATCGTGCTTGATCGACACGTCCTGATGTAAGATAGAGATTGGCTTTTACGATTGAAGTAGGTACATGTTGTGCATGAATACGATCGGCTTCCTGAATAAGACGATTGGCTGTATCGAGATGGTGTCGTCTATCGTCACTTGTACGGCTTGCTTTGACTAATGCTAGATGCATTGTTGCACAGAGTGTCAGGATCGGTAGTTTCTCGCGTGGTTGCGTCGTCAAGGTACGATTGGCTATCAAGCAAATTGTCAGTTTATATATCACCATTTGTGTAAATGCTTCGATCGCTACGTTACCATTCTCAAGACACGCATCGAGCACCTGGATGGCCTGCTTTACTCTAGATTGTTGATAGTACTCAATCTATGCAAAGAAGAAATAAATTCAGTTGGGAAATAACATTATGGTCGCGCCTTGTTGGATGGATGCCTTACAGCAAGTGTGCAGTAGTGCGAAAAAGCAACACTCTCTTGTTCAAAGATGTTGGTAAGCTCACTGGGATCGCTCGGAAGATCACTGCAGATGACTTCAAGCACTTGCTCATGCTTCAATGGGATTTCGAGCGTGCGTTGTGCCATCGAGGTGTACGTGCGTGTGGATGTGCGAAATGGGCGTGTAGAATTGTAGTAAGGTAACAAAGACAGTTGCTGCTGCTGCTTGTTTCAATTGACTTAACACACACTCAGCAGCCAGATCGGGTATTGGTTGATTGTTGCGTCCTCTTAACCTGCAAGTCACGAGTGATGGTTGCTACATTAATGCGTGATGCTCCCATGGTGCATTGCTATCCAACATCCCATATTCAATTATATACAACCATTCGAACTATATAATTATATAGACATCGCTTCTGTACATTGAATAAAAAACGTGATTCTGTGATTGGTACTCTGACATGATGCGATTGGATCAAGATAGTAATAACCATACATGCCTAACAACATCCAAATCAATCTTGTTTATGAAATCGAGGGGATTGAATAAACTCACATAAATTTCTTAATAACAAAGGTTAATAGAAAACTACATTAAAGTTGACGTTTTTCAACAAAGAGCTTCATCCCGTTTTTCATTGGTAGAGTTAAGCTCACTTTGTAAGTGATCTCTTGGTTAGGCAAAAGAGTAAATTTATACCGCTTCAGCAACAAAACAATGGCAACGAGTGCTTCAAGAGTTGCTAGATTTTGACCTTGAAATATTTCAGTGATATACGAAATGATATGTGCATGTCACAGCTTACCAAGGCACACACGAGGTCCTACATTGAAAACTGGGAATTGGCCTTGGGATTCACGACGCAGTTCACCTGTAGGTGTGATCCATCGTTCTGGTTTGAATTCTTTGGCATCGGGACCCCATATTTTTGTTGAGCGTCCCAACGCATACGTATTCCAGGCAATATTATCCCCTTTTTTGACTTGTGTGCCATCAGGCCATACATCATCCTCGAGAGCCATCTTGGTGTTTGAAGGAGCTGATGGGTGTAAACGCAATACTTCGTAGAATCTAAAATAGAACATGTGAGAAAATAAATAACATAACACCTGACATCATATATCATGCATACACTGCGTGGGCATATGTCATCTTCTTGATGGCTTCATAAAGTGCAGGAGAATCTTCCTCGTGTTCCTCACGAATATACGCATGAATCTCCTCAACAAGCTTGGTTTCAACTCTTGGATGCAGCATTAGGTTATAAAAGGTCCATGATAAAGCCTGGGCTGTTGTATCACGTCCTGCAACGATGAAATTGATAACAGTGTCGCGAAGTTCACTATCGCTTAATGGCTCGCCATTTTGGTTTTTTGTGTTCATGAAACGTGACAATAGATCCTTGAATTCTTCACCATTGGCCAATTGTTCACGTCGTTCAGAAATAATGTTATAGCCAAATTCATTGATTGTGTCAATATGATCTTGGATCGTCTTTTTCCCTGGTGTAATAGCACGTATCACTTCAACTACAGGCATAAATGGGTTGATAAGTCGATCAAAGCAATCTGCTTGACATATATCGAAACTCTCTGCGAACGGAACTTTATCACAACTGGATAACGAGTCAAGTTGTTTACCAAAGCCAATGCTAATGATATGATACCCAACATGAGTACTGTATTCAGCTTCAGGTGGTATCCACCTAATCAAGCTGTAGAGATACTCACAGGACAAAGGAATCCAGCGTAAACTTGTGTATGACATCATGAAAGTCAACAGGTTGATGATTGAGTGCTTTTTCATCAAAAATAGTGTCACACATTATATGCAATGTCCTAACGAACACACTTGAGCATAAAGTTGCCAGCGTCAGTAACAGGTTCATCAATGACAACATTAGCTGGCTTACTCTGTAAAATAATCTCGGAAATTGGCAGCTGAGAAAATGTAACTGGCTGTTTTCCGTTGCCATCGCCATGCTTCTCCGTTGCTGAGTAACAAGCCTTTGCCAAAGAGATGTCCCATTGCGTGGCTATTTCAGATAGTTATACAACATGACGGCACTATATCCATTCTTTGTTCGATCAACTTACACCATTTTCGGTCCTTTGACATAGTTTTCGAAGTGTGCTATGCAAAAATGTAAAAGGTTACATATGTCATAGTCAAAATCTCTTTTCAATGTGATTACTTTTTAAAATGTACTCGATGTTCGAGGGGTCAATGGTGCAAATAACAGGAGGAGTGCCCAAAAATGTGGCAGCACTAAGCATAAACGATGACATGCATGCATATTTGTTAAATGATAGATCACATGTAGATATGTAACTTACAAGCTTAAAGTATCGAACCGCTCAAAATTGACGACCTGGTTGTCATTTATTGTGTCTTTACCAATAATACCGTGGAAGAGACAACCAACTAGAGGATATCCTTTGGCAAACGCAACCCCTTCAGGGCGCTCTTGGAATACAGCACGATCATTGTATTTTAATGCCAAAATACCCAGAGCTGTAGCTGCCGTCGTTGTAACGAGTCGACTTATATCTGAAATGTTGATGTTGCTGTTGCTTAAAAGCGGGGACATATCGATCAAGCGCTATATGCGTGTATTTTGAAGTAATGTATAAAGAAGGAAGGAAGATGTGACAAAGTACCCAACCGACGAAAATGATATTTCTAATGCATACACTTTTGCACGCACTTTGTTCATGGTTAATTAATAATCTGCAAGGGCATTGGTAATGTATGCTATACACATCAATTATTCGTGCTTTGTTCTCATGTCAACCAAGGACAAATGATATTGCTCATACGGAATTTTCTCGGCATGAGCCACAATCGTTGGCTTATGCATGTATACCAGTATTATGGCTAGTGACAGCATCGACTTTTATTAATGATCTTACATCATGAGATGTCAATCCGCATTGACAATGGTAGTGTTTGATGCTGGTGTAGAATGGTGGGGTGAAGATATATGGTACTGGATCAATCATCTGTATTGTCTTTAACAATGACCATCTTAAAATCCAAATCATTTGGTATTGAACACAATGATGCGAATCTAGTCATTACGCCAACCTTGTTTTGTAAAATGTAATCATGCTACAACTACAATATCATCTAATCCTGTTCCATGGCATCGTCATTGTTTCGATCTTGACCCTTGTGACCAGTGCTTTCATCAATAGCTCGCAGGAAAGATTCCACATCTAAAGATATGACATCTTAGTCCCATTGACACAAAGCATTTCGTAAAATGTAACTGACTTACTGCCACCTGACAATCCTGGTAAACCCAACTGTTGCAACAAAGGACCGAGATCACCCGATTCGAAAGCATGGCTTAAGGTGGCTGCAGCTTGCTGGAACTGAGGACTTCTCACAACTTGTCGTACTTCTTCGGGTGATTTTTCACAGTTTTCAGGTAGATGGGAATAAAGCTGTGTGCAAACTTCAGGATCGTTAAGTAATCGATTAAGTGTTTCAGGTGTTAAGACATCGGTCAAGGAAAGTGGTGGACTTCGATTCTCTACATGTATCAATGAGTTGAGTGGTATTATTCTATCAACATGCAAGTGTCAACTTACGTGAACCTTGAGCATTCCGAAGTAAATCTCTTAATTGATCCATGGCTTGTGGATTCACACCTTCTTGATCCTGTTGTTGTCGTTCTCCGGTAGTAGGTTGTTCAGTCTCTTGTGCATTTGTCATAGGAGTATCTTCTTGGTGCTGTTCATGTGTATCATCGTCATTGGGTGCAGATGAATCGGTGGCACCTCTATAACAAAAGTGTTAATGCATCGATAGTAACAATCGCAAGTGATTCATATTACCCAAGACCACCAGCATTTTGTAAGAATTGAAGAATGTTCTCGCGTGAAATACGATCTAAGTAACCGTTATAAGATAATCCCTTCAAATGTACCATCCACACTGCATTCACGTACCTGAACCACCTAGCAACTGCATCATATCAGCCGAAGCGTCATTCATATCTATACCAGACATATCATCCGTGGCTGTAGCTGCTTCAGGATCATTGATCAATTGATTGACGCGAGTAATAACTTCTTCATCCTTCTCATCGCTCTTGTTTTGCATCCAGAAGAACAACTTTTGATTCGATGACTTGAACTTGAGAAGATATACGCGTCCTGTAGTACATTGCTCCACACGGACCATTTCAGCTTCATCAGGGAAAATGATCAAATCCTAAAATGTATCGATATAGAATAAGCCTGGTATCCAAGGTGCTATTCAGCCGTCTCCTAGTTACCTCTTCAGGTTCCGTTGCCTTCCGTTCTTTCCAATAAAAGTGCATGAGCTGATCATCGCTCTAAACAACACAAGAATTAGTTGATCCAAATTGTTGGAAGCCATGAGAGTCAGATCGTACTTGATCCATATACACCACGCTATGAAAGCAAGCAATCCGTGTTAACATGGATGACGCGTTCCTTTATGAGTTGCTTTTTCGTACCCTTTACGCAAATCAGGCTTTATAGTGTTGCCTTCTCGGATGCATTTGCCGGCATTGAACTCAACAAGGTGTTTTGGTTGTTGTGAAGTTGGGAATAAGCTCATTGTCTCGTTGCGTGCTTTTTATGAGAGGAAAGAAGAAGATAGCAAGTATCCGCAATTAAAAGGCAGTCTTTCACAAATTAATGCATTGCGCAATCAACCCTTTTATAAAGAAGAGTCTTATTGATCAGAAGCGAAAATGACATGATAATTCTCGAGAATAATCTGCACTACTTGCATTTGATAATGAGCTTCTTGTAAATGATCAAGATCATTGGATGACGCTTCTTCATATCCCATCAATGTCATTCCAAATATAGTGGCAAGATTGGATGCATCCATTTTGTTGTGTTTTTGATGCTGTTGCACTCTAGATAACATAATCTCGATTAACACTGCTTCACAATATCCCCACATACACTTGTTGGCATTCTGCTTACCTTTCCAAATGTCTCATGAGATATTCTAATGTCATGTAATTCTCATCTGGTAATTCATGAACCATCATGGATATATTAGTGACACGCGATTGCTCGTCCTCGGTTTCTAAAAAGCATGTTATATATAAATCAAGTCGTTTTCGGATAATCCATCAATTGTGCTTACTTGCAGCATCAATGAAATACGGATAAAGTGACCTAGGGAATAATGGATCTGGTAATTCACGGAACCAAAGTTTAAGGACACTGGTCACATTGTTGACTTGTTCTGGCGTACAACCATTCTCCAACAAGTGATAACCAGCACAGTCTTGATTCAAAGCAGTCCTTAATTTTTGTACTTGTGTGCTGATCCCAGGGATACGATATATCCCTACGGTGTGAAGACCATGTTCTTCAACTGCTCTTGCACACCTGACCAATACGATGGGAACACCACGGCTGCGTGCAACTAATGTCTTGAGATCTATGCCAAATACAGGCGTTGATAATGAAGTGCTTGTAAACTAATGAATCATGTCAGCCCATTGTGGACGGGGATTGTGATTATATATTTACCTTGGATTTAAATATATCACTCCCTCTTAACCTTGATATACTTTGATTGTTGTAAGATTGAATAAAATCGAAAAGATCCGATTCCTTGTCAATCCGTTCTGCCAATGATCTCAGACCCATACCATGGTCATCATCAAGAGCTAAACCATCCAAAGCAATTGCTTGCTCAAATGCATAAGCGTATCGAGCAAGCTGATAACGAAGCGCAGCGCAACATTCATCATTCACATCTTTCAAGCTCTGTTGTTGTATCCACCAATGTGAGTATGATATTTCATCCAGCATTATTTCTGAGATCGTGGCTTACCATTAACATGGCAGGTAAATGTGTTCGATGGTTTTCAAGCTTGAGTGAGTTTGTTTGAAGTTGTCCATCACCCACGCGATGACTGATGGCAGCACGAGATTCTTCCATTCTATCCAGCTTCTAGCAATATTGGCATGTGATTTATGCGAGTCAACATATCTTCTCATGCTCGCATACCTCTATGGGTAACCGTTTGTGTTTGAACAGTTCTTTTCGTGGAATGCGATGGATATTGGACTTTCTTTGTTGTTGTCTCTTTTGCTGGGAACCATACTTTTCATTCTTGATAGTAACTTAGCATTTTCATTGACTAATCATTTCCCCCTCTTATTCCCTACAATATACCAGTTGTGATAAAACTTTAGCATCGGCAAGCTGTCGATCATGTTTGATCCCTAGCTCCTCAATCTGCAATGAATGTAATGAAGCCACAATGATGTTGGTTTTTTGTTTCTGCGATAGATTTTCAAATGTTATAATGAGCCCTATACCTGTTTGTTTCTTTCCTCCATATCTTCGATTAACAGGTGTAGATCACTTGCCACATGTGCCACATCGTCTGCAAAATGAAGTCGCTGCTCACCAATAATCTCATGCACCTTTAGAGATAGGGTCCATGCATTGCCATACGTGCTTAAAAAAAAACCACCCACGAGCCTATTAGATCCCATTCATTATATTTGAGCTATGCTACTGCATATTATTACCCAGACTGCTGCTGTGAAACATCATCCATGGATCGAGATAATTGAAGCATCTGCTTGCCATACTCTTGTTCGATGGCAGCTCGTCTTTCGAAAAACAACATAGCATCCTATGTGACAGGATGTGAATTTACTGCTACAACATGAACATGCTCACCTCTTACTTTCACAGCCTGAAGCTCTAGGTACACTTTGTCACGTAAGCAATCAAGTCCATCTTGCTACACAATAGTGCACGGTCAGTTACACAAGCGCAGTGTCACAAACTTCTTCATGCATACGGCTACCGACGTCATTCCCCCTGACCACTCTATTCAATCTTTTTCACTTTGATTTTCTCTTCAGACTTACATCCAACACGATTAATTCTTTCAGTATATCATGTGTTGTATCTTGTTGCTTAGCAGACTTGGATTTGACCATTGCTATTCGATTATGGAGAATGAAGCGGTAAACGATAACAGAGTAGCTTGAAGCGATTTATTGATCGTTAACGGAAAAGAAATGCAAGCAGCAAATGATGAAGGAATAATGAGAAGGGAAAAAAAGATGATGGATCAATGTATGTTGACAGTCTAGTATGCATCAATTCTGACGGTAGATGGGGATCCCCGATTCTAGCCTAGCCGATCCCCCTAATCGCCAAAAGTTGGCATATTCCGCATCAGCTCAACAACCCTCCTTCCACAACACATTTTCTCCTGATTCATATCAAAAGGCTCTAGACAAAGATTTTTGACTGGTATACATATATTTGGAACCATACGTCATCATGATTAAGAACTATGAATATGCAGTGTTGCCGTGCGATGAAAGCGTTGCTGCCAATGCATCAACTAAATGAATGGAATACCAAAGTGAGCTACGAGGTATAATACATGATGTGAATAAGTTGCACTTACACCAAGGAAAGTTGCCTTTCTTTCCTATGATCGCCAGACTTGTTGAAATAAACTCATTGTCCCGAACAAACTTCTTTTCCATATTCTCCATTGTTTCCGTGAACTGTGCGCTTGTTTCCACATCAGGTTGGATAAACATCTGAGCTAAATCCTGTACTTGATCGAGAATTCTCAGGATGGCAGCATGTATAGATCGTGTCTGTAGCATAATGCATCCATGTCAATAAAGTACCTACATTAACCGCCAAGAGAGAATAAGAAAAAAAAAACTCGTCCCTTACCTTATCTCCTAACAAGCACCGATCAACTATTCGATCAACATAATCAGCGTGCAGTTGCACCATGTCATCCATATTTTCCAGCCTGTGAATGGCAGTTCGCAACGCCATAGTCTCCGTATGCAACACCTGCAGTTCAATCCCTTTAGCAAATGTCTCCTTGTTTTTTCTCTCCCCGCTTGCTACTTACGGTGGTCATGATATAGCTTGAGAATGAATTCACAAACCAGATCAGTCGAACACGCATGGAAAGCATCTTCATGCTTCGCTTTTGTTGTGTAAGGGTCTTTCGATCCAGGAGATGCTTGGTGCGCTTGAGACGAAGTAATAGTGTGGTGATCAAGCTGTATTTTCTTAGAGAGGATCGTCGAATATAGTTATTGATAGGCCAAGGTAGCTAAAAAAGGTATGTCAGCGTTTACACGGTTGCTAAGAAAGATAAATCACTTACATGATAACTGAATCGAATCTTATCCAGAAAGCTTCCATCAGCATTATGATCAAATGAACATTCTGAAAGAGTCAAATCTTGATGTAGACCACCAATGGCACTCTTTGCATCCATAAAAAGCTTGTCAATCTGAGTATTGGTGCTGCTGTTCTCAGGATATATGCCTTTATCCATCTATCATTGTCATGCGTGAGCACATTATCCATTCAGCACAAGTACGACAGTAATCATTACATACTTTTTGAAACAAGGTCTCACAGAAAATGTGCATCAATTCGTCTTCAAGCATCAGATAAATTGAAGCGATTCGACAAAGGTGGGATATCAGTGAACATGATTCGTAAAGCACCACTCGCAGTTTTTGTGTTGCATGTAAGTATGGCTCAGCAATATAATCATCGAGAGATTGCAATATGGCTTGATCGAATAAATATGGAGTGATAGTGGTATTGATTGAAGATGATGTTTGGATGAGATGCTGATTGTCGTTTTTCAATAGAGGAAATCCTGCCAGCAGGAATGGGCTCTGCTGTGATAATGCTGGCTGAAATGGTTGTGGTGAATTACCACTGGATGAATCAAATACTGTTTTTGGTATGGGGATAATCTTGTCGAAACAATCAATATATGTTGGGATTGATTCCATCTAAGGGGTCATGATAAGTTTTCTTCAAACAACGTCAATAATGACAGTATACATACCTCGTCTCTAAATCGGGAAATGATCTCAATCGCCTTGCCAACAAAGAACACCTTATCCATGAATGTGCGATCGAGCAATGGGTATCCTGATATAACATCATCGTCACTGGGTTCATGTACATAAAATTCGTCCTCGATGAATTCACTGTCACGTCGATTGCTCCTTTAAAGAAACAAGAGGTTAGTTGTATGTATTGCCTAATGAAGAGATTAACTTACCTGCTAATGAAGAACTCTTGTGTCACATCTCCTTTCAAAGTTGCTCGTGTAGTCCAATCATCGAGTAATTGAGCAAAAGGCTTGATCGTCTCACGGTACAGATACACCAGCACATTGTTCGCATCCTGTTTTCCTTGCATTTCCGTCTCACATATCCGCGAATAGATGGTTGATAAAAGCGTTTGAGAAATTGCTCTTGGCGAATCTATTATAAACCATTGAATGTCAATAAATACATATGAATTATTTTCAACATTGATAATAACCTGAGATATGGAGATGCGTGGTAATTTTATAAACTTCTTGAAATGCCTTGAGTGTTGGATCCAACGTATTCTTGAGTTTCAATATTGAAATGATCGGTTTGCTACCTACAACACACCGTGATTAGAATCGACACAAAGATTCGATTATAAAATGTATGCTATAATACCTTGTGTTTGACAATAGTCGATTTCGATACTGCTCATGTGTCTTTCAAATGCTTGAAACATCCTCGTCACACAAACTGCAAATGCTTCACAAGTTTGGCCATAACGATGATCATCCATTCTGCTATTGCGGATCACCCTATAGTTTGGTCAATGCAAGCGATGCATGATTGTTTTCTCGATACACATACCTTTGAACCCACTCACGTAAGTTGTTCAAAGTGTTGCCGTAATCATTGAACTCATTTAAGATGCTCTTGACTGCTATATTGCTCAAATGACCCAGAGGAGACGGTGCTGCAGCAACCTACATGGGAAATATTCATGTGAATTAAAGTTTAACACCGCTTTTCGTTTCTGCTTTACCTGCAACTTGGATGTTGTCACTCCTTCATTCTCTAACAATGTCTTCTCAAAAAGGACGCTTGGCAAGCCCCGTAGCATGAACATCACCTCTCGCATAATATCAGCTTCAGTAAGCTCTACTGAATTTCTCGCTAAGCATCACATATTTTTGCAGAATGAATCATTCAATAAAATACCTTCTGGATCTTCCCAATAGCGCTGTACGTGATCTTCATTTCTTATCATATCCTCTTGATCATGTTCGATTAAAGGTGCATAAGTGCTGAACCATCGCTCATCTGTAGGACTTGTTGACCGGAATGGTTCTTGTTGTGTCGTTGATCGTGCCTGATGATCCATTGTGACCATGAATAGTTAGTTTTGATCCTCACACACGCCAATCCACTTGTATCACAATGTTGACATACTTTGAAACGTGCAAGTTCCTCTTGATCCAGTTCTAGATCTTGTTCTTCTTCTCCATCCATGCTCATCATGTCTTCGTCCTCATCGTCACTTTCGTATTGTTGCCAGTGATCACCTTCTAATGGTTCTTCCAACAGTGTTCTACGCCAAAAATCGGCACCTGATTCCTGGACAGTATCCCTTGATGATGAAGTCTCATTATTTAAAGCTTCTGATGGTGAACCCGATGATAAGGCGAGTAGAAGAGCAAGCATATCGTATTTGAGAACATGTTGTGACTAGAATTGGTATTTGTTGTCAGTCAATGAAATGATTGCATGATTTAGATCCTCGATCCACATACACTGATTGACGTACAGCTATCACCTATCGAATGTGTATCATCCATAAACTTGTCCTTGAGCAATCGTAAACGAGTAGCTGCTTCGCCGTAACCATGGATACTGAACTTCTCACAAAGTCTATATATATCAGTTGCAAACGCGTCAACTCTGGAATATCATACTAGAAGAATTGATATATATACCCTTCCCAACGTCGCCTGATAGCAAACTCATCAGTACTGGTGAAGCGATGTGTATCAAGACCCGTCAATGCTGGTTGCAAACGCGCCATGAGTGCCGGATCTACCTGATCATAAGCCGTTAAACATTCAAAGCGATTGTATCCCAATTGACAAGGAAATTACCTTTCTTTCAAAGATACTTTCGACCAGCTGCTGACGATTGTCCATTGGGCTGTTGATCGATAAGGTGGAAATGGAGAGTAGAACAAGTAACTGCAAGTGAACAAGTATATCAAGCGCTGAGTCTGGATGATGCGTCCACGTGATTTAATCATGGAAGGACACAACACTTGCCGTTCCTGCACGTACACTTTCACTTTCAGTTATCCCTTGCATACATGTCATCAGCACCATATACGAATCACCATCCAGAGCAACAATCTGTTGGTGATGAAGATCCTTCAATGTCCTCTTCAAAAATGGCTTCTCCTGTTTCAGCTTCTTCCGATTCGTCGTCGGCCATGTCAAATTACCTTGAACGCACTACACCTACATCAGTTCATTTCCCCACTAGCACAAGTCCACCATCAGGTTTACCAGCATCAACAGGCTCACAAACAGTTTTTCCTACTCCATCACGGTCCTATTCTGCAACAACACCAACTATGCGAGCACCACCAAGTGGAGGAAGTAGTCAAACCAAGCGACACAGCCTAAGATCACCACCACCACCACCGTTGCAACATATCCCGCGTCAAGGCTCATTTGCTAGTAGTCATAGTAACAGCAATAATAACAGTTCAACATCAATGGGTCAACAACAACAACAGCCATCGTCTCAACCCATTGATCGTACTATATCCACACAAGGCAATACCACCACATCATCCTATCAACGACCAACATCTCCCATTACTTCTCCCAGTATCCACAAATCTTTAAATGCGCTAGATGCCAAATCCATTACACGTGACATTGAGCGAACTAGTCAATACAGGGACGATATGATTACTTCACCATCTTCACCTACTGCAAGCATTAATCCTTCAGGATTCTATTTCTCCAATGCAAACAGCACCAATAATCCCAATCCTGGTCCATATCATCATCGTCATCATCCATCCACAGCATCAGCAGCTGCTGCAGCTGCAGCTGCTGCCGCCGCTGGATCAGCACCACCACCACCCATCCCTTCATCACATTCACATCATCCCACACCTTACATGCGTCAAGGCAGTGTGAGCAGTATCAGTATGCAAACAACTACTGTCAATCCTACACCTTCCATTGCACCATCCACACAAACTGTTGTTAATCCACCACCACCTATTGGTAATCCACAAGGGGACGTATGGCAATCTTTATGTGTACGCGTCTTGCCTTTATTCAACGGTGAAGGTGTCAAGGGCAACATTGAAGATCTCAATGAGTTATTAAGGTAACTAGATAAAATGATCAAAAAAAGAGGTATTCAAAGTTTGTTTTATAGGAGATGTTTGACAGATCCAGTATCTCCTCAGCTGTATCGCGATATTGAATCACTATTACGAGATGGCATGTTTACATTGAATGCGAAAATGCTTGGTGTCACCGATGAGAAATTACTAGATCGACTGGTGGAACAATGGTCTTTTTTCTTTACTTATGCTCTACCATATTTCGAGGCGGTGTTCCTACCATTAAGAACGGATGTACGATATCGGACCCTGGATGAAGCTGAGATGTGGAATGTACGGAATATGGCATTAAGAAGCTTTCGAGATAATGTCATTTTACTTCAAACAAAACGACTCGAAGGTAAATTGGAAAGCAAATGAACCACATGAACCCATTGTATTCATATCATGCATCAGATGTTTTCGCAAAGCTGTTTACAGATTTTGGATCATCCCAGAACCCAGCAGCAACTGCAGCCAAAATGCTCCAAATGACATCCTTACTCGCATCAGCACCTGATCATAATGAAGAAATTGAACGTGTACTATCAAGTCTAAAGGCCAACTGGAAAATTATGATGACCAAGGGTGATAGAAGAGGATTTGCAGGTGTACGGAAACCGCGGGCCGGTGCATCCGCTGAAGCAAGTAACCAGATATTTGGTACCCTGACGTAA
The DNA here is from genome assembly GCA_025094155.1 of Lichtheimia hyalospora FSU 10163. Lineage (NCBI taxonomy): Eukaryota > Fungi > Mucoromycota > Mucoromycetes > Mucorales > Lichtheimiaceae > Lichtheimia > Lichtheimia hyalospora. The sequence goes on from PTRB01000148.1 coordinate 64,460, forward strand.
TAGCATCTTGTACATTGAATTAATATACACGATACAATCCATTTACTTTGTGTGTGTGTGGTGGAGGAAAAATGAATGAAATTATCGACATCAGTAAAGTGAGCAATTGTAATAACGGCAGTAAAAATGGGCCGATGATCAATACCAATCATCAGGTGGTTTTTGACATTCGTGTGGATAACATACTATGGCTTGTGTGTGTGTTTTTATCATTTGACCACTACATATTGCGCGGATCTGACAAGAGTAGTCTCCGGTTGGGTGTGTGATGTTGGTGCAAAAGTAAGGCTGAGCCCCTGGGGGTACAACACATGCATAAGGGCTGGTGCACGGCCTTTTACTTTATCTTTTCTAATAGTGACAACGACACTAAAGAGAAATATAGGCTGTATCCACTAAACCGTACTTTCAAGACGCTCACTCAGCCAACTGTCAAATAAAATATGACTCGGAGATATACGGAGTCCAAGAACAATGAGAAATCAACGCATTATAGCCAATTAGTAGTATGATAAATAATATTATGGTTTATTTTCCTCTTTCTTTGTTATCTCCTTGTGATTCTAGTACGTTACGGAAATCTGACAAAGAAGAATGCATGGGTCCATATACCCTTGAGTTTAATGTTGAAGGAGTTCTCATTATATGCACCATACTCATTATCCCTACATCAAAGGATATTACAAACAATGAGCCAATGGTACCTGTTAGATCTAACAATGAAACTTTGGAGAAATAACCTGTTTTGGAGTGAAGGATCGTAGGTAGATTGCCATCTGAAAATGGAGGAAGTGAGCGACTATCTTCATTTTCTTGTGGTCAAATAATACGTTGCCTGTGAGAAAAAGAGAAATGCTCTATGTCTATTGTGTAACATGGACTGACGTCCTCACCCCGATGACGAGTAAAAAGTGTGGCATGGGCTGCTTTGTGCTTTTTGGTAGTGCAAGAGTGGTGCAACCTTGAACATATGAGAAGAAACAACCAGATCGGTTCCCGTTCTTGGGAAAGTCCCAAAAATGATGAGGCGTCCCCCATTGTCTTGCAGCATTGATTGTTCCTTTTGGGTAAAATGGCGACAAAGGAAAAGTCTTCCGCATATACTGATCAGGATATCGCGTAGCATTGCATAAGTAAAGAAGAAAGCAAAATAAAAAAAAAAGTGAACGAGATCGCAGTATTTCGTTTCAAACAAATACATTCTTCTATGGCGTGAGTAAAGGTACTATTAGAACGCGTGCACGCACAATCGACAAGTGAAAAAGTTTATTTCAGATTGCTGCGTTTTCTTTCGCTTCTTGTCTCTCTTTTCCACACTTCTTTACCACAGCGCACTTGCAAACATCAACAAGATCGCATCCCTTTCTTTCAGATACAAATATACGCATTTCTCTTTCTGACAATTGCCTCTCGTTCCAAACACAAACACAAGTACATTATGAACAATTTGGGTTCTTTGCAACAACCATTTCAACAATCATCAGGTCCAGCAGCACTTGCAACAAATGATCGACCCATCATCAATCAAAACAACATTGAAGATGATTCTGATAGCGAGAGCAAGCCTGAGAAACGATCTGGTAGGCGCAAGATCAAGATCGAGTTTATCGAAGATAAATCGAGACGACATATTACCTTTTCAAAGCGCAAAGCAGGCATCATGAAAAAGGTAACTTTATCATACAGCAACAGATTATACCATCGTTATCATCTGACAATAACCAACTCTCTCTTTTTTTATCTTATACAGGCTTATGAGTTAAGCACATTGACTGGGACCCAGGTTCTACTACTTGTCGTGTCGGAAACAGGACTCGTGTACACTTTTACTACCCCCAAGCTACAACCACTCGTTACAAAACCAGAGGGTAAGAATCTCATTCAAGCATGTCTTAATGCACCTGATCCAGTAGCTGAAGGACCATCTTCATCTGTAAGTGTAAAAAAATCGGCTATTTGGAATATACATGGTGATGCTGATCTCGCTTATCCGGCATCTTTGACTCTGGTCACCCCCAAATTTTCGCTTATAGCCACAGTCCATTCATTCGAACCACACGACACAAAGTAACACAGGGGCGACAAACGCCGCCGTGGGTAAATCGGTGCACGGGAATCCTTATCCACAAGATGCAACACCGGGGGATATTTACGGACAAGCTGACCGAAAGGTAAGTTACAACTTGTTTGGACAAGTGGGCTACTGGGTCAAAGATTGGGAGGGGAAAGTGTATCTATGTATGATACAAATGGATGTGAATATGTCTTTTTACCTTTTGTTCTTCTTTTGTTCATCGATATGTAGCCCAGACCTGCTCCATATGGTAGCGTACCAATGACAAGTTATCCTGGATATGACACAGCATACCAACAAGCAGCATCACAGCCTGCCTATAATGGGACACCCACTGGATATCCACAACAACCCAACTATTATGGTTCAAATCATCCAGCAAATCATCCCTATATGCCATCACCTTCACAGCAACCTTACTGGGCACAGAAAAAGTAGATTAGCTATGGTGCCAATCAAATACCTTTATTACATATATATAGTTTCCTTGCTTTTATCTCTCCACCCATTATCCTATTACGTTCCCCCTCTTGTTCTTGATATCACCCTTTGTTGGTACAATGTAGTATATAGTTGATTCACGGTTGCACATTTTCTTATCCACCCACCCCTTTCCTGTCGTACATTCAAGAGAAATCTTGGTCATTGCCTTCTTTATTATGCATACTACTTTCAAAGCAGCAAACAAATATACTTACCAATCCAACAATTGACAATGTTGATTAATATGGAAGGAGGTACAAAAAGATGTGTACAGAAAGTCTCCAGTGGAATGGCACAAGGTCGTCAAAGAGTTTCACAGGCTTACAGAGTCTTGGATGATGAATCATGCAAGGTATTCCCTCCGATTTATTTTCAGATGATATTGTAAATTATCAGGTAATGATAAACGAATGACTGATATCAGAATATATTTCTATGGAGGTGACAAGGTGAAGTGAGTATCGTACTCCAAGAACGAAACAATGAAATCAAGATCCAACATGTGGGAAATATGCAACAGTAATGATGATAATGTGGGTTACTCATTCAATTGTTCAAGCAACGCTCATATGATCACATGTTCTTTCCTTTAATCACTCACACAAAGGTGGATGGTGGGTGGTGTTGGTCTGCTGAGATCACCTGAAAGTTTGATCGACCGCGCGTTTCAACAATGCCGTTTTCCCACCTTTCTTTGTGTCGCTCATGCAACAATCCCATGAACAACAATCTGAATCGAAGCAACCACGTTCCCGATTGACAAAGGCAATGGCTTCTACTGCCGCTATTCAGCCTTTGGAAATTACAATGACAGCTGTTGTCACGACACCAGAAGAGAATACTGGCAGCAATAACTCAATAGACGGTACACAAAGCAGTGTAGAACGTTTACAACAGTATCAGCAAGTATCACCAGCACAACAGCAACAACAACAGCAGCAGCAGCAACAGCAGCAACAGCAACCATCGCAACCACAGCAACAGCAACAGCAGCCGAAGCGTCAAGATGCTCGTCGTAAGCAGTCGCAGCATCGACATCATGTCAAGTCTCCAGTATTCACACCAGATAATTCAGTATCTCCTTTACTTACACCATCACCCAATACTGAAACAATCACATTCCCAACTCTACCACCACCCGCTAAACCATCGACTATTCCTTCAGAGGCTGTTGTTGCTTTGCAGGATGCTGCCAATGGTGAATATCCAACATGTATTGTCAATCTGAATGAAATTTAATCGTTATGTATAATAGAATCAACGACAAAGAATGAAGTGATCGATGGTAAAAAGACACAAGTCATTGAAGAAGATATGGATACATCACTTGATCAATTATTTGAATCATGTTTCTTCTCGGGTGTCATTTTATTACAATGGTCAAATGTGGTTGGACCCAAGACTGAAAAGGTGTGGTCATCCTCTGATGAATCAACGCTCGATACGAAAATGCAAGCACTTATTGGACGACAAGTATTGAATGGCGAGATGGGACGCGATATTCCTGTGGTTGAACTTAAATGGATTGCATTACATCGTCAAGCTATCTTATGTGCTGCATTCTTGTACAACGATCCAATAGCCAAGTCATTATGTGCCTTGGTCTTTGTCTTGCCAGTACGTTACCTACGCAATTTCTCGTCCTACTTTTCCATCTTTAGAGATCGTGTGCCTCGCATGTTGGTTGAACCCCTTCAGCATCTACGCAAAGTGTGTCGTCGTCGTAACCTGGCAAGTACTTTATTACCATAGGAATCAATGATTCACATAGGCTGACATTATGTTCATGTTAGAAATGGGATACAGCACTGGATTTCTTCGCACGTCGTAGACTTGCTCCATTTATACATGCTATCATGCGCATTGAATCAGTTTCTCTTCCTTGCAGCAAGGTAAATGATACTTTATTATTCTTTAGAATCAATTGTAACGTTGGTTTATGTTAGGTCAATTATAGTTTACTCGATCAGGACTCCAAACAACTCTTTGACTCTCCTTTTTTCGCAAGGTAGGTTTATTGTACCTGCAGTGCAAGTAACAAAAGTAACATCAGTTGATAATATTAGGCTTGTGACATCTCACTTGGAAACATTTGGCTCTACAGTGCTTGTGGGAAACAGCTTATCCACCGTCAACACGGTACGATTTAATCACTTGTGCAGGATCAACAACTCACTCACTTGTTATTCAGATGATCAATACCCTGAGCCCTTTTCTTTCACCTGAGGAAAGGAATCGATCCAGTCATGCAAGGAAGAATATGAAATACATACCCGATCTCTATTTGCAAGGATTACTTGCGCAAGATGCCGAAGACTTGGAAACGGTTATTCTACAATCCATGGTGCCATCAACCTTTGTCAACATGAATCGTCTTACTGTTAAGCAAACACCACTTGTTCCAGCCTACAAAAAACGACAACAGGAATATCGTGATTGGAAATCGGCGCGAGTAGAAGAGGAACTATTGAACTTTGTGCAATCACCCGATCGGCCGTGTGTTTACGATAAAAGGTAAAAATCAGCATATTAAGCAATAGAACTTTTTTTTTCTAACAAGCATATGTACAGGAAAGGTCCCACGGTGTTGACTCGAACCGAAACAGTGGCACCAATGGTACGAGCACTATTGGATGATGTAAGAGATATTCCAGCCAGACTTCGAGAAGCATATGTGCAACAATGGCGACGATTACTCGTTCGACGTGCGGTAGCATTCGTGAAATTCATCAAGAAAGAGAGGTAAATATGAACTTTAGGTTTGTCTGTGACATTCAGCTTATACTCACACGTGAAAACAATTAGTACGGATGTGCCATTTTTAAGAAATGCTCTCGGTTTACAAGATTACGCAGACTTTATGATTGTCCTTGCACAAGCTGAGAAACTTAGGCCAGGCATCCTTGACATGATAAAAATCCCTTCCCCATCCCATTGATAACAATGATTATACCATTTCTCCTCATTATAAACACAGTAGACTATGTACGTTCTTTCGCTTCACTAGCAATATACAGTATCGTTGATTTGTGTTAATGCTTGTTTTCATTGTGTGTGCTCCATGTCGACCACGTTTCAAGATAAGACTTGTTTATATACGTTTATTGTAATAATATCAAACTATATAAAAGGAAGAAATGTGTGGGGTAAACAAATGGTTCTTTATTGTGCTCGTAAAAGTATTCTCATCACAAAAGGAACTTGTCTTTGTTCATGCTATCTGTTTTACTTATGAATCTTGCATATGGGGAAGGGGTGATATACTATTACATCCTTTTTTCAGAGTAACAATGATGAACATTTATTGGATAAGAGTGACTTTACTGAAGATCAGGGCGCAATTCCAGTACACGCTTTGTAGGATCTTGTTCAGATGTATTATGACGAGCGACCTTTTTGAGCAAGCCAGTAATGATTTCGCGATTCTTTTCATTCTTTTTGATTCTCTTGCGAAAGTGCATCAAAAATTCCTTGGTTGTCAACTTCTTGCCACGTAATGTTTGAATCACTTCATCCTCAGTAATCAAGCTTTCATCGCCACCACCAGGTGAAGCTGCAGAGGTAGGTGCTGGTGCAGTAGCGGGTTTATTACGTTTGGCTTCGATTCCATGATCTTCTTCTGATTTACGTTTCTTGACAGGAGTAGCACCAGGGCTGATCTCTCGCATACGTTGTTGGATTGGCGATGTGGCTCGTTGAGCAGGAGGAGGTGATGCTTTTCCTTGTTGTAATGATGGTGAACCTGGTCGACCAATGGGACGTGATAATCCTTCTTTTTTGATTTTGGATGCATGACTCTTTTTCGTTGTTGCAGTCTTTGAAGATGGAATAGGACCCTTTTTCTTTGGTGGAACAATCGTCTTTTTTTGTTGTGAATTCTCGGCTTCTGATTTGGATTCTTCTTTTTCAGCATCGGATTCCACTTCCTCCTCCTAATGTAATGTTGGTGAAACGAACGTATAAGCAATAATATATAATTCTTACACTGGAAGCATATGGATCTCTATCTTCATCGCTCTCATAGGCTCCATTCTTCTCCAATGTACGAACAAGTTTTCGGATTTGCTATATGATATATAAGTACATTGACGTTATTATACAAGTCGACTTTTTACCTTGCCCTCCGATGTCAATCGATTGGAATCATCATCCATTGTTTCTACAGCTTCTTCATCACCTCCTGGTGCATAACCCTTTGTTTCACGCTTCAATCGTTCCTGTTTATACATATATTAGTATCATATTATATACCACATCATAATAATATACTTTACCTTGCTTTCTCGAGTATCTTCATCCTCCATTTCATGTTCACCACCACCTTCCTCATCATCTTGGAAGACATCATCGAAATCAAGATCATCGATATCTGAATCATGTCGATCACGGCGTCCACTGGCACCTGCTTCATCGTCAGAACCACCTCCAATGGATTCTCCATGATCTGTCTTTTTGAATCGAGATTTGGCTCCTTGACTACTTTGTGATTGTGTTTCAGCATCTGCCATAGCCTTGTTACGATCCAACATCATCCATCGACTTTGTTCACGCTTTTGCAAGTTTCTCAACTAGTTCCAAGTCAATGAATAACGAATTACATATCGTCTCACGCCTTCAATACCTGTTCTTCAGCTTCCTCTAATGTAAATGTTGCCACATTACGCTTTTGTTGAAACTTGTACCACCTATCGACAGGCACCACCTTGAAATCATTACCCTAATTCAATGTCATGTAAGAAGAAAAAGATCATTGGATAATTCAAACGGACACTTACCGATACAACAAAGAATACATAATCAGATCGTTGGCTTCCTTCATAAGATCCTGTGTAGCTGTTTTGACCATCATAATCTTCGAGAATCCATGGTCTATGTTCTTGTTCCTTGAGTTCACGTGCATCCTCCTTTGCCAAATAAATCTGTTTTGTACGCTTCTTGAATAACATTTGTTTGTTGCGTGTAGCTCCACCAAGAGGTGCAATCAAAGAGGTATCGGCACCTGTCTTGGGTCCATGTTGCTGGTGTTGTTGTTGTTGCGAAGAAGATGCATCTTGGCTATTTCCAGCAGTACTGTTGCTGCTGTTGCCTTGACCGGCGTTGGGTGTGCCGTTACCGCCATTAGCCATTCGTTGCATACGTCCAAACCCATGATTGTTGTTGTCTTTACGTTGTAATTTGACGGGTCGTGCAAAGTTGTTGAAATCCACGGGTTTATTCGTTTTGAAATCCATGACGTGGTGCTTTCCTCTCTTTTTGCAAGACATTAACTGAAAGTCATTGTATGGAATGTTGATGGGTTGTTGTTGTGGACGAGGTGGTGGCGGTCGTCTTTGTATTATCCTCGGAGGTAGAGCACCGGTATGTTGGGTATTTGGAGATCGAGCTGCACCTGCTCGCCTTGAATGCGACGTGTTGTAAATTGACATTACGTGCGGTGATAGTGAACAAGAAGAAGAAATGACGGAGCTGCGACAGCCCTTTGAATGCTGCCTAAAAAAGATTCAACTTCCACAACAGCACCAGCTGCTGGCTCTTTAAATCCACATATGACTTTCTTTGATAAAATGTACTTGAACTTGCAATTATAAAATGTATCATTACGAAGAGATACCCATTACTGTAATAAAAGCTGCCTATTCCCAATTATTTCAAAGCACCCCTGCACCAGTATAGATACCAAAAAGGGTTCCTTTCAACCAATTTCTTGCATGTAATATTACCAGTTGATCATCTTAACACTGGTGATCATCAGAAGGAAAAAGAAAGATGCATGTTGAGAATGTGTCAATAACAAAGGTTGTGTCACGTGACTATTTATACCATCATCCATTGCTTGAATAAAGATGACACAGGTAATAGAGCACTTGTTCATTTTATTGTCATTATGCATACCCAAAAATGAAAGCAACACAGTGTCTCTATGACGGACATTGACGATAGATATGTGTTTGCTACATTCTACACTTCACTCATCGGCTGCGTTTGTGGTTTCATATCCCGGTGATAATCCGAAAACTTTATTCATGCAATGAGACAGATACAAGATCACAACGCGTGGATAAATATGAGACATGCTCTACAGCTTTCTATGGAAAAATCAGAAAACAACGTGTGTGAGCAACAGATTACAATTCATATTCCCATACGCATACACAAAACAGCTCATGCACCTTGAATGAATATTGGTAATAGCGTGGGGAAACAACCCAGATCAAAGTTTGGGGGAGGTGTCGGCAAGTTTTCCTTTCATGCTTCGCACCGGAGATCAAAGGGATGTTGGTGTGTGGGAATCATCAGCACATTACATCAGCAATCCTTGTATATTGAATTTTTCCTAATCTTTGGCGCCTAGTGATTTTTCCACTTGTCGTGACACCAGTGTGGAGTTGGCACTGTGCGGATATTATGATGGCAGCACTTGGATTTACCTTTGTCGAGATTTTTTACCTGACATCTTGTATTTTTGACTTTGCCGTGCGTAAATAAAATGCATGGATTACATCCTCCTATTTGGTATTTTGGCACACACAAGCTGTATTTAGAAGAACACAAGCTGAACTATAGTTTTGCTACTCATCCACAAGATTGATAAAGAATCATAGAAACTTATTACCATGTATTGAATTAGCTAAAGTGAAACGAAGGGATGCAATGCGTAAAAACACAAGACGTCAAGTAAAGAACAATCTCGATTAAGCTAAATTCAACTGCTACCATCCACAATTTCCCAAGTGTTAACTCGAAATTGGTATGAAGCCAAATGAAAATCACCAGGCACCAAAGATTAGGAAAAATTCAATACACAATGAATATTCCCTAAAAACGTGTAGAAGGCTGGTGGTTTGATTTTGTGGGATCCTGCTTTATTATAATTGGATAATGATAATGCATGCATAATAAAAAGAGTGCAAGTATCAAGTGTTGCATGACTCTAATGTGAAAGCTATTTCTTTGGCAAGACATTTTCCTTGAATTTTCCTGGGGCGTTGCCAGGTGGAGAGTAGCTGCAAGTATAGATAGGTCCATTTGGACAATCACTGACACCACAACCAACGTTGGTGGTACCAACCCAAACGACTTGAGAAAAATGACCAGTAGGTACAGCCATTTTTTGGCTGTTATAGTCATACTTCTTTTCTTCATCGTACCAATGAGTGATGGCCTCTTCCCAACTCTTATATCCCCAAGCGAGGTTCTCACCGTACTGATGATTCTACATCAAGATCAATGGATTAGCTGTGTGACCAATAAGCCATCATATGACATGACACTTACATTACCACCACTATGTGTAAATTTGCAACCATTCGACCAGTTTTGAGCGTATTGAGCTAAAGTGTTGTCCCATTTGAGAGGAGGAGCACCGTGCTGGGCACGAAATCTGTTGTGCAATTGCACAATTTGATTTGGGTCTGTAGGGATGGAAGCAGCTTGGATGTTTGCAACAAAGCAAAGAGCAGCGACAGAGATGGATGTAAAGAAGTGCATTGTATCTTGTGTTAAGAAAGAAGTGGGTGATTTACTGAAATGCCAGGTGAAAAACCGTGTGCCTTTATATACCTTTTTTCTTCAAGTGATCGCATTGCCACTCTTGATCTTTTTGATCTGCTTCTTTGTTTTATCTCTCTAGCAGGATTTCAGAAGAAAGAATCCCTTCTTGCACACACAGGGCTTAACCTTACCTACTGGCGTCAAAAGGAACTTGTGATCAGAAGATCATCCCACTGTGATATGCACCATGTTTTCCCCCACCCCTTTGGCTGTAAAGATCATCCTTAACTAGCCAAATAGACATAATATCTGCCTTCATGCTTCTCAGAATGTAAATGCATAGTACATTGAGAATATTCGATCAAAACACACACATAGTACATTGGATCCTCGATCAAGGAACATGCTTGATAAGTATTGGCTAGGAAGGTATACCTTGCTGACGATGTGCACACAATGAAACTCACATGGCTTTGGGTTGGTAGCAGAATAGAATACTAAAATTGATGGTGTCAGTTAGTATGTTTTTTTTTTCATTGAAATACAATGTCAATTGTTCGCCTTGTTCTCATTATGCCACAACATCCCACCCATTTTTTGTCAATGCATGCCGCTCATCACATCAACATCGACAAGTGTTTCAGTTTACTCATATTGCATGTCAATGCTCAAAAGAGCTTCTTAGGCTTAGACTTTACGGATGTTGAGTTCACCTTAGCTCTCTACATAAACATGCAATGAGGAGATACCACAACGCCACGTACAGGATTTGATGCATGTCAATGCTCAAAAGAGCTTAGACTTAGACTTTACGGATGTTTGGTTCACCGTAGCTCTGTACACAAGCATGCAATGAAGAGATTACCATAACGCCGTCTACAGGATTTGATGCATGAACTCGAAAGAGCTTCTTGGGCTTAGACTTTACGGATGTTAGATTATCCGTAGCTCTCTACATAAGCATGCAGTGAGGAGATCGCCA